>CABFOW010007422.1:0-24161 GCA_902141385.1 Timema californicum | reverse complement strand
TATATATATATATATATATATAGGGTGAGTTTTAGCTTATGTTACATAACCTAAAGTAGCCCCATGGCCTCTTTGGTGCTGACTGACAGTTCACAGCTGACTTCTGACAGTCAAAATTTAGGTATATACCTCAATTTTGACTGTCAGAAGTGACGGCTGCTAAACACATGTTTTTGCAGATCATATGGTTCGGTGTAGGGATACATAATTTAGTCTGGTACCTTTTCAAAGCTGTCAGTCATCACCAAAGAAGCCATGGGGCTACTGTAGGAGCATATTCCTTATGAAAAACTAGAAAGAAAATGTGTATAAAGTTTTGCCCTGAGGTCATTACTAAGGGCGCATTGAATGAGCCGTTGTAAATCAAATGCTTCCACCCTACCACGCAGTCATCAAGGGCCTCCTGTTCCATGACCAGCAGGCTCGCCAGACCTGAATCCACTGGATTGTCTTTCTGTCGGGCCACATCAAACGTGCCGTGTACAGTACACCCGTGGAACGCAAACCCGACCTTCAGTCCCGAATTGTTGCAGCGTGGAATGTTGTCCGAAACACAACAGGCACGTTTCAAAGAACGCGACATTACAGGCTCTGGTGATGTCGGTGCTGTCTGGATGTTGGTGGCAGACAAATTGAACATCTGCTATGATAAGACATGGATGTTTGCACAAGGGTTGTTTTATTTTATTTTTTATCTAGCACCGCGTCTTACTACCCGTTCGGGCTATACGCTTAAGTACTAATTACGCTAATGGATTAAGAATTGGGAAGGTTGAATTTTAGAGGAAGTGAGCCCGTATTTGCGTGGAGGGACAGTGGAAAACAATTTAGGAAAAAAAACAACCCAGTTACCCAACCGAGATTCAAACCTCTATCTCCCTGTCCTCAGCAGTCGAGCTCAACACGACTAGCGCGTTAGCCAACTACGCCACCGAGGCGGGTCACAAGGAGTGCTGTAGGGTTACTTACTGTACATTGAGTAACAAAAGTACACACTTCTCTTCAGTTACTGTTTGTTCTCCTACGCATTTGTTACATTGTTGTTTAGTCTTAAGTAACATAATTTTCAAGGGCTCTTTGCGCCCCTAGTAATAACTTCAGGACAAATCTTTATGCACATTTTCTTCCTAGTTTTTCATAAAGAATATGCTCCTAGCTCTTGTAACTTAAGTTAAAACTCACCTTTCGGGAAAAGTACATATGAATCAGGGTTTCGGAGTAGGTAGGCTAAGCCTTCGACTCCAACTCCTCTACTTTTTATACTGTCCGACTCTGACTCCTTTAATAATAGCAAATTTATATTAATAATAATAATTATTATTGGCAGTATACCCGTGACAAACATTTAAAAAAATAGATGATATCACCATGTGTAGAATACAAAAATAAATGTTTAGACTGTGTTGCTCCAGTCGAAACATTTATATATTAATTCGTAATAAAAATGTACTATAGTAAAATCATTTGACTACAGTAATATTATAATTAATTAATAAACATTAAGATGCTAAGTACTAACGTGGTAGTACAAGACATATCATCATTGACACGTGGATCATCAGATTAGTTCTTAGTTTAATTAAACTTAAAATATATTTATTTGATTACAATTTATGAATAAGTAGCATATAATAAATTAAAACTAATAATAATCACAATTGAAAACTATCCAATTCGGTATGTTCTCTTTTTTGTTTTTATGCAATCTAAGTTTTGAAAGTTAAGAATCGTGATATTAAGATCGATCCTTGATTATGTTTGTACCAGTAAGAATCGAGTTCGACACTATCAGTTTTTTTTAAAGTCGAAGTCTATTATTATTATTATTATTATTATTATTATTATTATTATAGCGTCTTACTACCCGTTCGGGCTATACGCACTTACGCTCATGTGTAATGGTAGGGTGATTGTGAGATGAAATGGAGGACCTACAGTTTAACGTGGGATCCGAACCACGGTGGAGGCCTGACATTCCCCACATTCACAAGTTGTTATTAATACACGTCTTGTCAGAGGTGAAGGAAGGGTTTGGTAATCAGATAAATCTGTGCAGGGACCGAGGATTGAACCCCGGATCTCCAGCACAGAAGCCTGAAACCCTACCCCTTGACCACCAGGTCACCTTAAGTCGGAGTCGGTACCTTTCTACCGACTCCGACTACACTCAAATCGGCTTCCGCTTCCAACTCCACAGCCATGCCTATGATACCACAGGGAATCGAGCCTGGGACATATAGATCAATAGCCAGGGGCTCTGACCACTAGGCCAAGAGGCCGGTCCACCCGCTTCAGTGGCCGCATGGTCTAAGGCGTCACTCTCGTGTGTTAACTAGACTGCCGATGACAAGGGAGATCGGGATTCGAATCTCGGCCGGGTGTACCAAGGGTGGTTTTCAAAATATTTTCCCCACTATCCCTCCACGCAAATGTGGGTACACTTCCTCTGAATTACACCTTTCTCATCCTTCACACATTTCCGTCAGTAGTACATATACCTATAACATGAACCGGTAGTAAGACGCGGTGCTAAACAAAAAAAAAGACCTACCTCTATCACGATATCATATTCTGAAAATTGAAAAATGACACCTGGACACGGGAATCGAACCCGGGACCTTCGGCCTTTCTATCACGATAGTCACGCGTGAGGGGACAGATATACTGAACGAGCTGAACGAGTAAAATAGAACACATAGGTTGTAATGAGAGGTGGCAAGACTGGAGCGAGCGACCCGAGCGACACGCTTGAGCCGGAACAGTCTAGTTTACAGGCGCTAAGCAATATTATTGTATGTTGGTTCATTGAGTGCTAGGAAAACTTCTCAATTTGACATGATATTTAACTTTTTTCTATTATTGATAGGCTTAACACACTTGCTACTAGTGGCCTAATTTAATTGGTAAGACCATAAATAATATAATGTATATATGTAAACCCGATATGTTAAAATACTTCAATATTGTAATCAAAGTAGGCCTTTACAAATGTACCGTGGCTACAAACTATCTTCGCCACCAACCTCCACCACCTAAAAAAGGTGTATACACACTTACCCCATTTTACCGGTAAATCAGCACCCTGTGTGGATCCTTCACGCACGTCAACACAGAACAGTGTTAATCGTTAAAGTTGGCGAGAAAACTAGAAAGAAGACTCGGAATGCCATGTGATCCCGTTCGCTTATGCCTGAGTTGAGGACGTTGCGCAGGTGCTAAAACTTGGGGAAACAAGCGGCAAGCGCTATCACGTGTGTCTCTCCCTAACCCCTCAAAGTCATCATTTCCTTGTTGTGCGCAGGCGTCGATGCGAGGGCCGTTTCTGATTAACTAATGATGACTTCATTTGTCCTGGAATACTTCCCTACCATTTTCCCCACTGTTCTAAATGAAATATAAGCTGGTACTCAGAACGGAACGATTACTCTTTGATGCAATTAGGATTTAGGAGCTTACAACATGTAAGTGTGCATTATTTTGGAAAAAATAATAATTATATAACTTTTTTTATTTGAAAACTGCGTAACTATTAAATTATTATTATTATTAGCACCGCGTCTTACTACCCGTTCGGGTTATACGCACTTACGCTAATGTGTATTGGTAGGGTGATTGCGAGATGAAATGAAGGACCTACAGTTTAACGTGGAATCCGAACCACGGTGGAGGCCTGGCATTCCCCACATTCACAAGATGTCTTGTCAGAGGTGAAGGAAGGGTTTGGTAATCAGATAAATTTATACCGGGACCGAGGATTGAACCCCGGCCGCCAGCATAGAAGTCTGACACCTTACCCCTAGACCGCCAGGTCACCCCTAACTATTAAACTCACGCTAAATTATGTAGGGATCAAATTTGATAATGCTTCGGCATATTTATGTATGAATGTTTTTACTAAATTTGATTTCCTTGATAATTAGATTTGTTTTGGATACGGGTATGTTTAGGTCTTATGCCTTTTAATTCAGGTTCAGTTCTAATATACGCAAATTAAATTATTTAATTTAATCTTTGTGGGCTATCTTGCACTATATTTTGTTTGGCTATATTCTTACAGTTGTAGTGAGTATAGATGAAACTAATATGGTTTTGTATCATATTTTCAATTTCTACGCGATTGGGAAATTCGGTAAATTATTTTAATATGTTCAAATTTTATTATAAACTAAGTAAATAAGTTAGAAAAATACTAAGGTTTCTGGTGTATAGGCTACCCCCGCCTCACGAGCTGTTAGATGAGAATAATGACTTTACTTGTAAATATTGTAGCCAGGTGTATGGTAATGAGCAAAAATATACTAGTTTACATGTATAAGTGTTGAGATATGATACGTATAAACTTTCTAACCAAATCATTTTAGTTATTTATATGAATATTTTTAATGGCTTAGCCACGTTGTTTAGACGGTAGGGTGTATTTCAGCTTTCATTTCGTTTTGATTACTGATCGCAATAATTAATTTTGTTTACTTTTGAATTGGTCCTGTTAACTTATTATAAATGTTCTTTAATCTAGATAAATGCGTTTAGTACCCTGTAACTTTTTTTTTTACTTAAGTAAATTTATTCGCTTCTCGATAAATATGGTTGGATTATTTGCTATCACGCAGTGTCCGCAATCAATAAACGTAATATTGTTAACCTTTTGATAATTATCGCAGATAATAAAACGGCCTTTAGTCCAATGTACACTTCATGTCATTCATTAAGCAAACCCTTAACTCACTAAACGTGAATAGTTGAATACATTAGTTTACTGATAGTTAACACCGCTGGGTTCGGGTACTTGGGATTTGCATATTTGAGTGTGGATCAAATAAAGAAAGATCCCTGGTGATCTACTCTATCTATTCTTTGTCTTACAACTCTTTCTCTATATAGAAGGGTTGGCAGATATGAATAACAATTAGCTTGGAGAGAGGATGGGAAAAACCTCAGCAATAAAGCAGTTGTTTAAACCACCCTCAGTTTCACTGCGCCAAGATTCGAACCTTTGCCTCCCAGTCAACAGCTATCGATTTAAACGCACCAATCCGCCACTGGTGCGGCTAATCTGATTTTAAAACACTTCAGGACACTAAAAATATTTGCATTGTTACCGAATCGTCTCGCCACTAGCAACTTGACTCCCCCACCCCCTAAGAGATGTACCAAGTGTCTTTGACAGAGATATTTTCTCTAATGAACTAGGATCAGTCTGCTAATTACGCGCTCGCTCGCCAGTTTAGCCACCCAGTCGCTCAGTCGCTCGTCAGTCTGGCCGAACCTTAAGAGTATGCGACCACCGATGCGGGTTTCACACTATTGACTCTCGCAATTATATAGCAAGGTCGTGAATTACAAGTATGATAGATTACACCACAGGCCAACCATCGGTTCACGTTGATATTAAATCAGCAATCACTTGGAGATCAACGGATCTGTCAGATGATGAAAATTAATTAATTCAGGTGACGCTTTAGTGTCCATTTTCTACTCAAAAGCGGTAGCCGGGGGCTTTAAAAGAGCTAGATTATAAACCATAACTGTTGACTCGTGGTCTAAATGTCGTTATTCTCGTCTAAATAGCCGGTTGTGGAAGCCAGGAGTCGAATCCCGATAATATGTAATTAAATATGTAGATCCCGGGAGGGTGGTGATACAAACAGAAAAACAAAAAGTTAGGTCCGTACTACAAATGTCCGGTATTGAGAGGTGAAAGCTCGAATCCCGGTCAGGTACAATGGAGGTGTCCGACACCTTAGTTCAGTGGGTAGCGTGTCTGTATACTGAGATAAGAGTACCAGGTTCGATTCCTGTCATAGTTGAAAAATGATATAGTTGTTGAAATGTAGTTTTCCCCTTTCACAGTGATGAATTAACGACCGGTGACTGGATGTTGTCTCTGTTCTAGATTTAATTTAGTTTATACGTCATGTGCTGATTTAATCAGTCAGTTCAGAGTGTGTACGTTAACTACACAAAATAATTTAAAAATTTAATACAATGGAGGTACTTTTAACCATGGTGTTTCCATCTCTCTGCACAATGGTTAGTGTGCATTTTGTTCTAAGCTGCTTTTTTTTTATACCTACCCATTAGGCCTATTAAGTATATTTTAGTACGAACACTCCGTTTACGTTTAAACCTTATCCCTATCTTATAAGCTATGCCATAGTGGAATACTGAAAGGTAAGCTTGCCGCCTTACAGGGTAGACGAACAATCCGTACAACACGTTAACGTTTCAACAAAGGTCAAATTGATATGTATTATTGAAGGTTATTTGACGAACAATTTATGAAAAGACTGATCATACTAACTTACAAACCAGCTTTTTTTAGAACATGTTCTAAAATGCCCACAGACACAGCACCCAGTACACCCATCCGTACATTCGTCTCTGTGAAAAGGCCGACCTTAATTTCATAAATGATAAGTTTTTTTAAATTTCAAACCGGGCATTAAGCCCGGGAACTTAAGTTCAGTAAGGAAACGTGCTACTAGCTGAGCTAAGGGTGTTGGACAAGTTAATTTTTTAAACTCTTAAGTCTTAACCAATAATTGTGAAGTAATGACGGTTCTATAAAACTCGATGTCGCGTGTCGTTGAAAAGTAATTATGGAAAGTTAGGTTATGTCTCAGTCGTTACTTTTGTTTATCTTTGTATTTGGTGGCATTTAATGAAAAGGTAGAGAAGAAAAGAAACTGTGTTTGCATAAAAATATGACTAAATTTATAAATGAGAAGTGAAATGTGTTTGAATATAGAGTTCTGGCAAACCGCCATTTTAGCCTTTCATTTTATAGATTTTCTTCAATTATTTACAGAACACTTCGCTTTGGATTTAAAGTTGATCTATTTCCTACTATTTATTTCTCCTTGATTATCAAGTTAAACATAAAACTTTTATTTTGCAGCGGAAATCGGTTTATACGCTTAATATGTACTAATTACGCTAAGGGTTTGAGGGATTATGAAGGTTATATTCAGATATAAGTGTACCAGCATTTGCATGGAGAGAGTGGAGAAACTATTGAATAAAATCCACTCTCAGTACATCCAACCGGGATCGGACCACGGTCTCCCCGTAATCGATAGTCTAGTCTATTGGGAGAGTGAAGCATTAGACTATGCGGCCACCGAATATAAGCGGGGGAAATTATCCTTGAATACGTCAAAGTGAAATATTGTTAGTACAATACTCGCATAGGTGGCGTAGTTAGCTAACGCGCTAGTTTAGTGTTGAGATAGACTGCCGACGACAGATAGATCGCACTCGGGTGAATTGGAGGGGTTTTTTCCTAAATGGTTTTCCACTCTTCCTCCACGCAAATTCGGGTTCACTTCTTCTAAATTCAACTTTAACAATTACTAACCCACTAGCGTAATTAGTAATTAAGCGTATAACCCAAACGAGTAGTAAGACGTGCTGCTAAGTATTATTATTATTTGTACAAACTCATTTTAAACCTCACTGTTATTTATTTTTCTTGAGTAAAATTACGTCGTAGGTACTCACCGCTGTCAGCGTAGGTCTCTGAGCCGTAGCCGTCCTGCAGCCCATTGGCCCACGTACCCTCGTACCGCGCGTTGGAAGAGGACGACTGCCGCACGCCGTAGCGCCCCTTGAAACCTTGCGTCCACTCGCCCCGGTACAACCACCGCCCTCGGCTCTCCATCCCGAGACCGTGCCTCTTGCCATTCTGCCACTGGCCCTCGTACGCGCTGCCACTGTAAGCAAAGAGAAACAAACAAACATTAGTGGAGGAAGCGCCCCTTGAAACCTTGCTTCACCCTGCTCTGGTATAACGTCCCTGTCGCATCTTGCACGTAGAAAACCACCACTAGAAACGAACATAGACAATTAACATTAGAGGAGGCAGCTCCCCTTGAAACCTTGCATCGCCCTGCTCCGGTATAACGTCCCTGTCGCATATTGGACTAATGCTTCCATTACGACTAAATGGCAAGCTCATCTAGTATGGTTTGAATCACGGTCGGGTGTATTGAGGGTGTATGCAGATATATTTCCTGTACGGATTAATTATTCGTCTCTACCCTTAACCCCCCCCGCAAAAAAAGAGGATAGATATAAATAGACTAGACTGCTAGTAAAACGCACTGGGATAAAAACTTTTAGCTTATTTTTGATCGAGTCTAACGAGGTCCTCTTTGGCTACTATTTAAATTTTTGTCTGTCCTCGATATACGTAAAATGATACACACATTTTATCAAAATTTTGCGTTGTTATTCTTTTACCTAGGCCGAACGATGTATATAGGCCCACATCGTTTACCCTGAAAGGTCTAACCTTGACAAATTACACTATGAACCTATCTTGTAAATAAGCTATACCATAGTAAAATGATGCAAGGTAAGCTTGATAACTTACATGGTAGACGAAGTGAACATATATCCTGATTTTGGTTGGAATAACAGCTTAGAAAATCAGACATATTTCTTAACAGCACAAATTGATAGCATTTTACTAAATCATTTGTGTTATTTTAACTATATGAACTACACGCTTCGGTGGCAGTATGGTCTAAGGGGCTATTCTTTGACTAGACTTGACTGGCGATGATGGGGAGATCGAGGTTCGAATTTAGGTACTTCATTAACTATCAGATACTGTTCTTCCTACCAAAATCAGAGTATAGTTTTACAATCTGGCAATCCGTTTCAATATGGAGGCCGCTCAAATGGTTTTACGTTGAATATCTCATATCTAGTGATTTGAATTTTAAATTCTAAGCAATCAATCAAGTACTTAAGGCGTGTTTTTTTTAATTTTGACAATATTGCGACGCATTAAGCCAATGTTATTAACGGCTATTCTCTACAAATGTAAAGTACTGTCGAAAATAGTATTTTATTTTCTGTTTAGTTTGATCACTAAAGGAAAATGTCAACTTTAAATTCAAGGAGAAATAAATGGTAGATATTTCAAATTTAAAACCAAAGAGAAATATTAATACTATAGTAACGATAATAACTACGAGGTCTTCTGTTTACATAACTACTGTTATCTAGATATTTTAATAAAATAAAGATTGTAATATTTTTAGCTCTAACAAAGAGATGTACCCAAATTGTATTTCATACCTTCTTGACAAACGAAGAATAGGTTTATTTGCCTTTGTTTTGAAAGTAACCTTGAATGTTTAAAATAATAACGTGGTGGCAAAGTTTGACAAATTGTATTCGACTTTGAATTACCGGAGCATTTAAAGTTAGTCGTATTGATTTGACGAGAGTTCATAGTAAACAGGACCCGACTTTCTATCAGACAACCTAGCAAACTTTGTGATATTTTTGCAGGGTTATAAAATAGTTTAGGGCCTGTAAAGCTGAAAATTTAATTTATTGTTTGAACAGTTTTACTTGCTTAGCTTCCACCTTTTCAAACATCCCCATTTCCAGAGATTATTTTGTGTTTCTTAATATATTTTAATTAAAAAATTACCTTTTGATAACCTTTATTTATTTATCCTAATTACTATTAAATTGACGACATTATAAATATTATAAGCATTTATAATCAAATAACTGTATATGTAAAATAAACATTTTTATAAGTCAATATTTTAAAATTATATGAGATCTAAAAAAATCCCATAATCCTAGTAAATTATTTATTTATATATCTTTGCCCATACTATACTCAACAAAACAAATTATAAATATAAAATACTAGTCAAATATTATTGAAAATATTTGATTTAACACAATATTTTATATTTATTTCAAACAATCAGATTTCATATCTAATTAGAAATACTCTTATTAATTATTATTACTATTAGCACCGCGTCTTACTACCCGTTCGGGTTATACGCACTTACGCTCATGTGTAATGGTAGGGTTATTGTGAGAGGAAATGAAGGACCTACAATTTAACGTGGAATCCGAACCACGGTGGAGGCCTGGCATTCCTCACATTCACAAGATGTCTTGTCAGAGGTGAAGGAAGTGTTTGGTAATCAAATAAATCTGTGCCGGGACCGAGAATTGAACCCCGGCCGCCAGCATAGAAGTCTGACACCTTACCCCTAGACCGCCAGGTCACCCCTCTTATTAATACTGAGCTGTTAGGGCTACACATTTTTTTTATCAACTTGATTAACATTTTATAAGTTATATGTAATAAAAAAAAGCTGTAAATATCTAAAGAGGTTTTTTTTACATTGCTTTAAATCATGTTATATGCTGTGTTAGGTTCAGTTTATTAGTTGATTTTTAACACACAATAACATCAATCATACGTCAGGCGGAGAAAAAAAACTCTTCTGAAATACTTCACAACACTATTGCTCACTAAATACTCAATGCCACCTGTGTCTTTACTCGACTTCTTTTTACATTTCCATCCGTAAATACAAAGAGATATTTCCCACAAACTATAAAAATACGTTAATTTCGAGGAAGCCGGTAACTTATTAAATAAACTCTTCTAGGCGCGAGTGGCGTGCATCAGGTGTTTTTTTTTCTTTTCCCCGCCTCCCACAACCCGTTCGGCTTTTACGCTTAGCTCTAACTAAGTTGAAGTGTTAATAATTAGTGACGTTAAACTTAGAGGAAGTGTATCCACATTTTCGTGAAGTGAGAGTGGAAAATCATTTAGGAAAAAGCATCCTCAAAATACACGACCAGAATTTGAACCTAGCTCTTCTCGTAATCGGCAGTTCAGTCTATCTCCTTAGAGTTAGACCAACCATAAAACTACCGAAGCTAGTTGTATACGAGTAAATATCAACATCGGTGGTCAAGCAGTCCAAGGTGTCAATATCGCATTCAACTAGAGGAGTGGGGAGGATGAGGTTCTAATCTCGGTCGGGTGCTATGAAGGCTGACTTTCCAAACATCATTTATCACCATGGTTATCCTATACTTTGTCCACGCTGATTCAGGTGCACTTACTCTAAAAACTACCTTCTCCAACCCCAACTATTAGGTTGAGACATGAATAGCCTAGTAATTAGAATATTTCGCGCCTGTAGGTATAAAGTCAAAGGTGTCGATTACGCCTCGCCTGGTTTACTTGTGACAGAGGTAATTTTTTTCCTGAATGGTTGTCCTCTTTCTCATCAGAGAAATTCAGCGTTTCCTTTAAATTCTACCTCCCTATCCTTACCTCATCAGTGTAGATTAGCAGATAAACAGAGAGGGTATTAAAATCCTGCGCTTATAAAAAAACACACTAAAAAGTAGGTTGTTCCGTTTACAGACGATTGGCACTGTCGGTAATTGGAAGCCGCGGTTTATTGGAGAGCATCCCTCGGTCGGTGTTGCGGATCACGTCCTTGCGGCTAATGCGGCAGAGGTTCTCCCCCTCCTTTCCCTCCCCCTCCCTTACCAATGACTCAAATTACCACCAACTGTTTACACCGGGGCACCAATCTCCCTCAAAGGGGAACAAACTTCGGACCGAGGGAAGAGGTACCTAAAACCCTCCTCGCTGCGGTGGTGTTAAGAGAACCCTTCCTTACTAGACCACATTAATCACAAATCCTCATTATAGTAATTAATATTGAAAGCCTCCGAGTGTGCAGTCGAGAGCTGTGATAATCACGGACAGGAGTAGTTTTACTTTATTCCGCTGAGATCTGAAACTCTTGATAGAAAAACAAAAACAAATACAAAAACACCGCTCTTTGGATCAGTTTGTGTAGTGCATCTGTCTAATGATAGCCCAGGTTCATTTCTCGGAGTGGGCACAAAACTATATACCCGTAAGAAGGTAAGAACTTTTTGAAGTTTTTCAAATACCACACAAAAACTAAACATTATAATCGCGAAACAATATTATTATTATTACTATTAGCACCGTGTCTTACTACCCGTTCAGGTTATACGCACTTACGCTAATGTGTAATGGTAGGGTGATTGTGAGACGAAATGGAGGACCTACAGTTTAACGTGGGATCCGAACCACGGTGGAGGCCTGGCATTCCCCACATTCACAAGATGTCTTGTCAGAAGTGAAGGAAGGGTTCAGTAATCAGATAAATCTGTACCGGGACCGAGGATTGAACCCCGGACCCCAGCACAGAAGTCCGACACCTTACCCCTAGACCACCAGGTCACTCTCTATCTATTCGTTAAGACAAAACAATTATTATTACTTAAATAGTTTTTTAGCATCACGTTTTACTACCCGTTCGGGCTATACGCTTATTTACTAATCATTACACTAATAGCCTTAGGAAGTTTATATTTAGATGAAGTGTACCCGCATTTGCATGGAGGTAGGATGAGTTAACATTTGAGAAAATCTCCCGCAGTAGGCCCGACCAAAATTCGAACATAGATTTCCCCGTCATCGGCAGTCTTAGTCTACAGCGAGAGTAGCGCGTTAGACCATACGGTCACTTTTATAGTTAAGTGAGAAATAAAATTTGAATAACACAATAAAACAAAAAAAGCACAATATATACATTGAAATGGAAAACTTGTAACTTTTATATTATTTCATTTTAGAAAACATTCTAAACAAGCTGAAAGTAAGGATTGGATTTAAAATTTAAGACTTAGATATATTGCTCAAAAATATATAGAACTAGTACAACATGGTGTCAAAACATGTCTGATTTTGTATTCCAGCCTCTTTTCAATGCTGGAAATGCAATAAGGAGTAATGGGAACCCCGGACACCAGCGCAGAATTCAGACACCTTACCCCTATACCACCAGGTCACCACTTAGAGTATTACAAAATTCTCTACATCAATTATATCAGTTGCAAATTGGTTAACCTATAAATCAAAATTTTATACTTGTCAATTCTAATACCTATCTATATTTTAAACATTGTTTCATTAAATATTGCCTAACTTAAAGTCGTTGCATATTAATACTCAATCATTTAGTCATAACCTATTTGCAGATATTAACCTTTTAACCCAACATTTTTATAATTTGAATTCTGAAATTACATAAACTTAAACATTGTTTTGTCTAACCTGTTTTGTTATCTGTAAGGTTTAAAACATTTTAAAAGTGTTTAATGAATTTTAGACTTATCATCACCTTGTATACTGCTAAATTGATGATGAATTATCTATTAATGTGTAGTGTTCATTATTTGACAATGTGTTATTACCATAAGTTAACCTAATTATACATTTTGATCTGCAATTTTATTTTATTAAATCAATTAACTTAACAATTTTATCAATCAACTCTTTCTATATATTTTTGAGCAATATATCTAAGTCTTAAATTTTCTATTCTTGTTATAAACAGATTAATCTTGGGGAGAAATTACCTTTCTTTGACAATTTGAATATATATAAAACTTTCATCTGCGCAGATGAAAGTTTAGTCTCAAAACATGGCAGAGTGAAATAACACACATTAGACAATCCAAACATGGAAGGTAAAATCGTGTGATCACCTGAAGAAATGAAGTTCACCCCAAGGGTGTGCCACAAACTGGGCTGCCCGGTGCTGTTTTTTTTTGGATACAATTATGCAAAGGACCACAGCGCGAGATACGACGTTTTAATTTTCACAAAATCACCCCCAATTGTAATGGTTAAAATATGGGGTTGATATCCCAATGGATGAATAAACAGCGGGTGTTATTGAGTTTTTATTTATGAACAAGTCTTACTACCCGATTGGGATATATGCATATATACACTAATGGGCTAGGGATGAGAAGGGTAACATTTGAAGTAAATGCGTCAGCTATAGCATGGAGGGAAGATTATATACCATTAATGGTAAAATGTACATTCGGTCATCATAATTAAACCAGGCAAGATGATATCGACGCGTTAATCCACGTGCCCACAAGTGCGGGGTTTAAAGCCTTGTCCCAACCTCACTCCGGACTACATTTTTGTATCGTGTGAGTGTAACGACTTAGACCTTACAACCACGAGCGCTAGACTTATTAAGAAGACGTTTGAAATAAGATTGGAAGGAATTAGGTAATTGGTAGAGCGGCCAACACCTGTAAATATTTGCTAAGGAAATGTTTAAAAAAAATAGTAAGCAAAATTATTTTAAGGGCAGTGGAATTTTTGTTAATAGAATGCAAGATTATAATATGTTAATAATTGGATAGATATAAATAACCACAACATTTCAGAAGAGAGCTTGGAAGAAAAACATCACGGTAAGGTATTTATTATAGAATCTCACAAGAAATGGATGGTTTTGAAACTGTTTGAAGGCATATAATAATTAATTAAGAACAATTAAAATATATTATGGTGCTAAACCAAAAATATATAAATTAATTTTAAATGTAATCTTATATATATATATATATATATATATATATATATTGAAAGCCAACTACAATTTTAAGGACTATTTTACTTTGTTTTGGCACCAAAATATATTTTAGTTGTTTTTAAATTATTAGGTAATTATGATATGCATACAAACAAATGATTTTATATATATATATATATATATATATGTGTGTGTGTGTGTATAGCCTATATATAAGCTTTAAGTTAAGAATAATTTATATATTTAAAATTTAAAAAACCACTACAGTTCTAAGTGGTTATTTTACTTTGATTTAGCACCATAATACGTTTTAAATGTTTTTAAATAATAATAGTATAGTGTATGATAGCTTAAAAATTAATTATATATATACTTACAGTTAAAAGTAAAAATTGCGTACAAACTATAGGTTGGGGCATAATCTATCTAACCCTTCCTCCTCCCCTCCTAAACAATTATTTGAAGAACATTTAAGTCTACTTCACTTCTCATCACTCTCTCAAACGAAATTATATGCCTCCCCCTCACCCCCCTCCCCCCAATCAACCCGACGGAGAAGCATCTCGACACTATCCCCGCACCGATACGTCATGTTGGCAAGACTCTTTTGTTGGGAGACGACGTTAGTGGTGTGGCAACACTGACCTCGTTTCTCTTCACACCGCCTGTTGACAAAATGAGATCTGGTCTCTCTGGCTCCGGTCAGCAACAAAGTTGATCCCTAGGGACCACGTTATCAGACCTACCAGCAGCGGTAGTTCCAGGGTCCGTTAATATAATTATGTCACGCTAGGGGCGTGGGAAAATCAGCAAAGTTGATACTATCCTCTTTCATTATCTCGAAGGGGGCAACTTCCAATGGAGGCAACGTGTGTTGCGGATTTGTTTGGTAAACTTTCAAAACTTTCACATTTATACGATCCCATTTTTTTATAGGACCCCGCTTCAGTGGCCAAATGGTTTAAAAGGCAGGCATGTCAAATATGCGGACCACGAGCCGCGTATGGCCCGATTCGTGATTATGTGCGAACCGCGTATCTTTTGATGAGCCAATAAACAATGTGACCCGATTCATCTTTTTTATAAACGCTGTAGGAATACAACATTTGAAATTATTACATTTGTAAACAAGTCTTTTTTTTTAATCCAGAAAGTGAAATTGGTTCATCAAATTTTACTTACTACTAAACAAAGATTGATCCCCAAAAATGTTTAAATTTGCGCACAAAAAAGTATGTTTTCGCTCATAAAAGGAACAAACACCCTACCGATCACGTTTACCGATACGAAATTGTCGTCTATTTTGAACGTGACTTCAACAAGCGATATAAAGAGCCAGTTTCATAGTCAAATTTAGTACGCCTCAAGTGCGGCGCTACACTAAGTACATGATGGCACCTACCTAAACCAGAATGGAATGGGCCAGTTTCCTATGAGAGAACGGCCCATTCCATTCTGATTTAGGTAGGTGTCGTCTTGTACTTAGTGTAGCGCCGCACTTGAGACGTTCTAAACTTGACTATGAAACTGGCCCTAAGTCAATCACACTCTTGATGCAAATATAAAGTTTCGAATATTTTAGTAAAAAAATTAAAATGAGATAATTCTTAACATTTTATGTACTAATCTTAATTTTATTTTTGTTATAGTAAAGATTTTAAAATTGAGATTTTTCCCATTTAAATCGGTAAAAATTTTGAACTTTCTGAAATTCGTGCCCCTCATTATTTTTATGTTAAATGTGAACCTTTTGGTTAAACGAGATTAACACAACTGGTCAAAGGCATCACACTCAGGTTAGACTAGCCTGCTGATGACGAGAATATGGGGGTTTGAGTCCCAGTCGAGTCTATTGAGCAAGTTTTATCCTAAATATTTTCCTACTCTCCTTCCACGCAAATGCGGGTATATTACCTCTGAAAGGCTTCCTTCCTCATCCCTATACCGTTAAAATGTATTATCATACATGCATAACACCTGAAAAGGTTGTAAGACACGGTGATGAAAAAAAATCTTGGGAATAGCCAACGACTGGAAAAATTACTGGATCTACTTTCATACGTCAAGTCATGTGATCTGCAGCTGTAAATTTTTATGGATAGTATCACTTGACCATGACTCAGTAGGCTATGGTTCAAATGCTAAAGAATTGAACGTGAAGTCAGGTCTTTACTCAAAACATGTTTTCGTTCATTTTTACTCTCTCATAAAAATAGATAATATTGTGAACGTGAACAAATCTATCTCAAGATTATGATGCATTTTTACCTTTTATGTGAACAAGAACTAAAAAAAGAGGGGATTTTACAATTCTACCTGTCCCCATGTCTGTCCCTAACCACGGATCCGAAACAGTTAGGTATATTTTGTTCAAACTTGAAATCTAGATATTATATGGCAATACCACAAAAATTTGTTTAACTTAGCCCTTCAATTAAGGGTAGTTTACTAATGAGTAATGCTTTTAAAATATTACAAATTTTTCGAAAATGGCTTAACGATTTTTGTTGGTGACCTGGCGGTCTAGGGGTAAGGTGTCAGACTTCTGTGCTGGCGGCCGGGGTTCAATCCTCGGTCCCGGCAAAGATTTATCTGATTACCAAACCCTTCCTTCACCTCTGACAAGACATCTTGTGAATGTGAGGAATGCCAGGCCTCCACCGTGGTTCGGATTCCACGTTAAACTGTAGGTCCTTCATTTCATCTCACAATCACCCTACCATTACACATTAGCATGAGTGCGTATAACCCGAACAGGTAGTAAGACGCGGTGCTAATAATAATAATAAACTTAACGATTTTCTTTAAAATGCATATCTAAGATTTGTTTCCAATAGCACTATATAATTGGTTTTTGTGCAAGTATTAGTTAAAGACTAGTTTATTAATGAATGATTTTTCTAAAATTTGAAATATATTACAAATAGCTCTTACGATTTAGTTCTAAATGGGTATCTTGGTAGTTTTTAATGTTACAAATAATAGTGTTTACTTGTTTTTGGGGTAAAAACTCATTTATGGGTAGTTTACTCTGATTGATTTTCAAAAACTTGAAATATTTTTCAAGTCCCTATTGGCTCTAAATGGGTATCTTGGGAGTGTTTAAAATTACTATAACCCTGTATACTTTGTTTTGGGTAAAATTCGATAGATAGTCGTTTACTGATGATTGATTTTTGAAAATTCAAATTATTTTGAAAATGGCTGTAACTATTTTGCTTATAATGTATATCTGGAGATTATATGACATGACAAATAAAGCTGTATACTTGTTTTTGAGGGGAAAATTTGGTTACTGATAGCTATTTTTTAATTTGTATATTTAAAAAAGAAATGTTTGATTTGTTTCAAAATGGGTATCTGTTAAATGGTTAGAATTATAAATATTTGTGAAGATTGTTTTTAAATCATTTAATAGTGTCTAACTAATTAATGATTTTTTTTAGTTAGATTTTTTGAAAATAGCACTAGATGTTTGGATAAAAATTGGGATCAGGAGACTATTTTACATGTCATTAATAATGTATATTTATTTATCTAAAATTAATTAATTTAAGGGTGGTTTACCAACAACAAACAATTATAGAAAATGTAATTGTTTGGAAATTGATCGTCAAGATTGAATTCAAAATGGGAATCTTTGTATAGTTTTTTGTGGTAACAAAGAACCTGTTTTTGTTTTTACAGCGACAATTTTTTTAAAGTTTGAATTCTGTCTTAATATTTGAATAATTTGGTTTAAAATGTATATATATAAAGAGTGGTTATTGTAGTCAATAAGATATGTTTGTTTCATGAAAATAAAAAAGTATGGGTAGTTTACTCAAAGCCTATTTTTGAACATTTTCTTCGAAGCTATAATATACAATATGAGAAAGTTTGTGCGATAGTGTCTGTCATACCATTTATTTCAATGCTATTCCTCGTATTTCTGTGCCCCTAGATTATATCGGGGAATCCGCTCAAAGCTAGAATGTTTCTTCTCTAGGTAGGATTACCATACCATAATATATACAGTCAAATTTTCATAGGAAGTGCCATAACTGAGAGAAAAGTTACTATCTCTACTATTATATATTCATACGTCATGCCATCTTTACAAAAACTAGCTTCACAATAGAGATGGAGTTTTTTTTGTTTTTTTTTCCTCAATGTCCATGCTAGTAGCTTAAGGAGCCATATTAAGGTGAGGATGTAGAAAAGGCGAAAAAAGATAAGTGTTTTTTCCAGTTTTTATATCAAAACTTTTTTTTGGTCAAAAGAAATGAAATATTTCTCCAGTAAAAACATAAAGTTTAATTTTATTCACATGGTGATATCAACAGTTCTTCAATATCTGTCAAAGGTGTCCTGAAATTTAGTGATATTTAAATAGTTTTTTCGTCTAATACCGCTATGCTCATGCCAGATATTCAATAACTGTTGATATCACCATATGAAGAAAATTAAACTCTACGTTTGTACTAAGGCATTATTTTATTTATTTTGCCCAAAAAATGTTTTGCTACAGAAACTGCAAAAGCGCATCGCGTCCCTTACATCCCAACCTTAAATTAATTAAAGCTACAACCCTAATTATGTTAAAAACAAACTCTAAATTACTGTGAGAGGTATTCAAATATTGATTTAAAAAATCCTTGGCTATCTTATATTGAAAGAATTTGCCCCTTCTCATCCGAGACATAACTACACCCGCACCCCCTACCCCCTTTTCCCAAGGATATTTGGCCTATAGTATGATGTCCCTGTTGGCTGATATTGGTTTAGTCAACGTTTGAATTCGTGGGCCTTGTGTACGATCGTTTGGTCACTTATAGGAGAATTAATTGCCTTCTGTTTGACTATCTACTGTGTTTATCAAGCTACTTGTTTGACGTAGCTATATTAGCTATGTGTATGCTCTGGCTTGGTCTTCTTTCAGTGTTAGCTTTGTGTATGCTCTGTCTTGGTCTTCTTTCAGTGTTAGCTTTGTGTATGCTCTGTCTTGGTCTTCTTTCAGTGTTAGCTTTGTGTATGCTCTGGCTTGGTCTTCTTTCAGTGTTAGCGTTGTGTATGCTCTGTCTTGGTCTTCTTTCAGTGTTAGCTTTGTGTATGCTCTGGCTTGGTCTTCTTTCAGTGTTAGCTTTGTGTATGCTCTGTCTTGGTCTTCTTTCATCATATTAATATATTATCAGGCAAAGGAAAAAACCCAGAAAAGAGTAGATTAGTTCAAGTATTCTTTGAACAATAGGACAGGTCGGATATGAGCACAGACCAGTGGTACGTACACAGGGTCGAGTCAACTCAATGATACTTCAAGGAATAACAAACAAATTTTTCGAAAATGGCTTCACGAATTTGTTTAAAATGCATATCTAAGATTTGTTTGACTTGATAAAATATAGCACTATATAATTGGTTTTTGGGCAAAAAATTTGCTAAAGAGTAGTTTATTAATCAATGATTTTTCAAAAACTTGAAATATTTTACAAATGATTATAACGATTTAGTTCTAAATGGGTATCTTGGTAATTTTTAACATAACAAATAACATTCTTTACTACCTCTGACAAGCCGTGTATTCATCACAACTTGTGAATGTGGGGAGTGCCAGGCCTCCGCCGTGGTTCGGATCCCACGTTAAACTGTAGTTCCTCCGAAGGTTAGGGGTGTGATGACAGCTAAGACCTGTCCAAAGCAGGTGTTAAGTAGGGTTGGGCCGAGTAAACGAGACCCTCGAAAATTGTAGACGCTCGTGTTGCAATAATTGTGGGATTACCTTGTTTCCAAATGTGGGGTCAGTAATTTTTTACAAGTTTAAGAGGAGTCAGGTTTATATTCACCTTATAATTTATTTAATCATGTGTGATTTGTTACGAGTGTAATTCTTTTGAAATCAATGATGTAAATATATCTTTTATAATATATTAAATACAGTAAAAGTTTAACCAAGAAAATGTACACTATACAATAATTATTTTAAAAGCCAGATTTGAAAATAAAAAATTAGCGTAGCCCTCGGACTACCAGATTCGGTAGCCGCGTGATCTAGTGCGCCACTCTCGCAGTAGACTAAGACTGCCGATTAAGGGGAAATTAAAGTTCGAATCTCAGTCGGATGTAAACTACCAATGTTGCTTTTTCTCCAACTTTTTTCCTCGCCCTCTCTCCACGCAAATGCTGGTACGATTCTTCTAAATATAGCCTTTCTAAGCCCTAAAAACGATTCGCGTAATTAGTACATTAGCACATAACCCGAGCTGTTGTTAAAAAAATAATAATTACAATGATTTTCAACCCGTGTGTTGATATTAATTTTTACTATTGGCTATAAGTCATGCATGAATATAAAGCCAGACCACAGACAAGGTATACACCAGACCCTCGGCCTTATGGGAGTTTCACTGGACTCCGCGAGCCAAGTTCAGTCCTTGGGCACTGAGGAGTATTAGTTGCAGTTCTCAATGATGATAACAACACTGCCAAGTGAAACAACTCACTTTCAAACTGTTCGTTGTAAAGGGGTGGTCGTCCAAATACAATACTTTGTTCCGACAATCCCCCACCCCACCCCCCACCCCTTTCAATGAATAAACCTTTTCAGACAACGTAACTAGTCGGCCGTATTTGAAGATTAGTTTGATTGTTTACAACTAGACGATTCACTTGAGCAAATAAAAACAAGAACAATTGTATACAAAGATTTATTTGTAATTTGCAGCCTGAGTAGGCTCGTTTGGTGTTTGGAAGGTGAGGCCACTACCTGAACCTAGATTTGTTAAAGCCAGTTTATTGACACTAGAAGACAATTTTTGTCTGCTGTGTAAAGAAAAACCACCTCTTAAAGTCAATTGCCAGAGGCTGGAAAAAATTATAAATATTAAACACCTCTAAAAGATCTCTGGAGTGTTTTTTTATGGTAACATAACACCATAACTGCCTAAGACAAGAAAAAACTCTGAATATTAAACACCTCTAGAAGCTACCTGAGGTGTTTTTATGGCAAAATAACACCATAACTAGCAAAGACTAGGAAATATTATAAATATTAAACACCTCAAAAAGCGCTATGAAGTGATTTTTATGGTAACACAGCCCCCTGATTTGTACTTGTGCCTTAATTTTGATATTGTTTGAAACATAAATAAAGTCATATATATTTTGTTCATTAAATTTGGAGGGAGGGGGTTGAACTATCAACCCCCCACCCCCTGACTACGGCCTTGTAATTTAGTATTACTAAGAAAATAATAATTATTTTCGAATAAGAAGATATTAGTTTATTTCAGACAATGTTTACAATAAAGAACCTTGCGCTACTCTCACTTAACACCTCTCCTACCGTAGATGAGCTATATTCATTTTTAGTTTAGGTGTGTGTAAAACTGACACAATGCACCCATCAATCAAACTTAGTATAGATACAATTTACACTCCATTAACCCCGAATGGTATCGGTTTGAACTTGACGGAATACACTATGGACCTAGATTAAAAGCTACGCTATAGTTAAACCATGCAACGTAAGCCTGTTAACTTTCAAAGCAAACAAAGGTTACCCATAACCCCCACCCCGGCTACGTGTTGGTTGCGCCCGTGTGTGTTTGCGCCCTGGCAAAAATAACCGTGTGTGTTTGCGCTCACTGAATATTCAAATCCTTCTTATTGTTCTAAGTAAGGTAAATGTTGGTATTTACAAAATTTATTTATGCTATTTCCTTTCAAAAATATTAAGTTTTTGTTTTATTTTACAACCCTGCAGAATATAGATATCAGGTCTATAACCAACCTAGCCTATCCTAGCCTAACCTACCAACATTCCTTCAACTGGATGAGCGAGTTTAAAAGATTTGAAACAGCTTACAAGAGCACGAAGGAGTATACAGATGCTTAAAATCAATGAGTTTCTTAGTAATATTTGATTGAGACAGGTGTTTTCTATTTGATTGACGGTTTATTGGAAAATGCAATAAAACAGCCTAAAACAGGTGTTTTCTCTTTTTATTCCCCAAGCGTTTATTCACTAACACTTACGGTTTATTTTAGGTGGTCGCAAACGCCCACGTTTTTTGAAAGGGCGCTACCTATACTCTTCTTGCCCCACTATCCCTGTTCTTGCACCACTGCAACGATGTGGTCCCTGTTTGTCACGTTTTGGGTGCTGGGATCGTTTTAACTGTTAAATGAATATCTAGTCCAAATAACCACTATATAACATATCCTGAAAAATGACGCCTGGACACGGGAATCGAACCCGGGACCTTTGGCTTAGTACGCCATTGCTCTAACCACCAAG
The DNA here is from genome assembly GCA_902141385.1 of Timema californicum. Taxonomy (NCBI): domain Eukaryota; kingdom Metazoa; phylum Arthropoda; class Insecta; order Phasmatodea; family Timematidae; genus Timema; species Timema californicum. Next base: position 1,658 of record CABFOW010007422.1, on the reverse strand, counting down.
ATATCCAGGAATCGTTCCGTGCCCATTCTTCACTCATATTTTAAGGCAGAGTCTATTCCTGGATAGCTCATTGATTAGAACAATGGCGTACTAAGCCAAAGGTCCCGGGTTCGATTCCCGTGCCCAGGTGTCATTTATCAATTTTCAGAATATTATACCTAGATGCGAGTAAATCCTCACTAAAATCCCAAAAAAGAATAGCTTTGGCTACTTGATTTTTAAACCACTACATACATTTAACTATAGGCTGGTCCATTGGGCAGCCATTATGGCTTGCGTTTTATACACTATATATGTGTTGTTGTTTTTAATTTAAGATGTTGACCAAACGATTGGTCGTTGTGTAAATAGATTAGAACTCTTTATTTTTTAATGCACGTCAGTTGATTCGTTGCTAAAGATAATATTTCTGAATATGGAATAGGTTATGAAAGTATATTTAAAGTGTTTTATAAATATATATTTACTACCAGACGGCAGCCAACTTATAATTGAATCAGTCTAGCCAGCGTCTGGCAAGTTTGACAAATATTCAACAACTTTTATTTGCAATTTCCACTAGGGATTTTTTTTTTGTACCGCGTTTTAATATATATCTTGTATATCCCCAAATATACAATGATTATGATTATTAGCACCGCGTCTTACTACCCGTTCGGTTTATACGCACTTACGCTAATGTGTAATGGTAGGGTGATTGTGAGATGAATTGAGATGAAATGTAGGACCTACAGTTTAACGTGGAATCCGAACCACGGTGGAGGCCTGGCATTCCTCACATTCACAAGTTGTTTTACAATAATTTACTGTAGGGATGAGGACGGTATAATTCATAATAAATGTACTCGCAGTTGTGTAAGGACCGACATAGTCATTGACTGTTAGCTTGTGAACTGTGTTGATAATGAACATCATTAGTGAACATTTTAAATATTTGATTAACTGTTTATGTGTTTTATAGTTATTAATTTGATTATTTTATTTTTATTTATCTACCTAATTAGGTATACATTTATGATCTTCTTAAATAATTCAATAACTGCTTAGATTGAAACTAAGTCAGTGTATGTGTTTGCTTTATTGTTAGTAAACAATCACAGTGGAAAAACGTACCAACACCGAGCCGTAATTAAAATCTCAACGTCCCTGTTATTGGTGGTCAAATCTATTGATAGAGGACATCGTATACTTTGTGACCATCGATAGGGAGTACATGATTATTAAACGATTGACTAATCTAAGTGTTAAGGCTAATAAGAGAGGAGCATTCTCCAGCATTAGATCATAAAGAGGATGGAAGAGATCCTATCTCAGGGCGGGATTCGAACCCCAAACAACAGCGTCCCATTGCGATTCATGTAGAATGCCTATAGACCGTGCACCTACCACTATGGGTATCATAACGATGATGGACCAATCTTATCCACTTTAAGAATAGCTCGCTTCGGTGGTCGAGTGGAATAAGGCGTCATTCCCGTGTCAGACTGGACTGCTAATAGCGAAAAGATCGGGATTTTAATTCCGACCGGCTGTAATGAAGGTGATTTTTTTCCACCCTAAATAGTTTTCCAATCTCCCTCCACGCCAATGTAGGTACAGTTATTTTAAATTCAACCTTTATCTTCCCTGACACATTTGCCTAGTTAGTTCACACGCGT
>CABFOW010007421.1:0-24165 GCA_902141385.1 Timema californicum | reverse complement strand
TATCAACTAGAGTGCAAATCATGTGATGCAGAGTATGTAGGCCTCACTACAGGTTCTCTCAGACAGCGAATGAACAATCATCATTTTGACACAAACCACAAAGATCTGGACAAGCCTGTACCCATCCATGCCGGTACCCACAACCTGCTACACCGCCAAAATATTAAGAGCATTTCCAAAATAGTGCAACAGTTCTCAACTTAGACATTGGGAACCGGCCCACCAATGAATTACCAAATCAAGATTAACACCAGGCCTCAACAGAAGATAGTTTATTTCTACAATATTATTATATTTCAAATTAATATTATTATTATTTTTAAAAATATTTTTATTATCATTATTTTCTTATCTATTATTATTATTATCATTATTATATTTGTGTTAAAATGTGTCTGTGACTTCTTCAACTATAGAAGACAGAAGAAAGGAAGAAGATGTCACCTTTGTGCATGGACTCTTCCCACATTTTTCCTCTTTCCCTAAGTGGGCTTTCTTCATCAAATTTACTCTTATTAGTTTATTTTTCTTTTTTCTTTAGTTTTATCAATTTATTTTATTATAAAATTATCTAGCCATTGGGCCACCTCATTTTTAAACATATTTTCAATATTTTTAATTGTTAAGCATGTTGTTTTAGTCTTTATTAAAAATATCCGTTTGTATTTTTATTTTTGGTATTTTAATACAATAAAATATCCTTTAATGATGATTAAAGTTGATCAAAGGATAATTAGTCCTAATCTGTTTATGTCACATGTTTTTTTTTTTAGAAACTTAACTAATTCTAACAACACTTTTAAAAATAACTAAAAGACACTCAAATTTTGATTGATTTGATTTTTAAACAATAATATGAGTTTAGATTGTTTGTCTGTATTTTAACCTGTATTTTGGGAGGGGTGGTTGGGGTTGATTGAAATTGAAAGCATGTTGAAATAAAGCTTAATTCGCAGTTTAGGCCTATATTGTGTAATGTAGGTCTATTTGTAAATCATTAAAATTTATAACGATTTGCTAAGATTTGGATTCGAGATTCAAAAATAAAATGTAGATTCGGATTCGAGAAATAGTGGATTCGACCCATCTCTAATTTTATCCATGAGAAAATACAATTTAATAACTTTACCAAATGAAGAATGATAAGTTACTTACTCTATGCATTAAGAAGTTCATTGCTAAACTTTCAAAAGTACACCACAAATCCCTATCTTGAGCTAATTATATCCGATCCACCAAATTACACCTTATCCCTATCTTGAGCTAATTACACCCTATCTTCCTCAGGTCCATTCTGTCGATCCTGATCTCGAGTTTTAGTATTTATTTCAGGCTCATCTCGAGATTTATAATTTTATCTTTTAGTTTTCAATATTTTAATTTATTTTTAATTAGTCTTGATTTACTCTATTTTTTTGTTTTTAATCTTAAAGTGGTAACGTGATTCCTGTATATGCCAAATGTTTTGTATAAATGTGTGTGGTATAAAAGAGCACCTTCCTGATACTACGTGTGCGGTCCCACAAGTAGTGATACCACTCCCTTATGTCGTCCTCATCCAACTGCTGGTCGACTATATTCTTGAGAAGATAGTTCATGGTCTTGACAAGGACAGGTGTGGGACGCAATTCATGAAGCAGCGGCTCTTCCTGGTCGGCTGAACTGCGTGCATATAATTTAACTGCACGTCCATGGTCCATGCGCACCTCCTGCACACATTCAGTTAGATAATACACCCCAGCTTTGACTGAGAGTAATGATTTAAAGGCCCAGATTATCACTTTTTAGGTGATTCAAGGAACTATTTGAATGCCAAGCAATGGAGTGTTAGCAGGCAAGGTTTATACACCAGCCCTCTTTCACAAAATGTAAAATACGTTTTATTAAAAATAAAACACAACTTTTTAAGACATTAAATGAAAAATAAAAATGGGCTTTTATTGAATTGTAAATTTATATAATAGTTATTAATTAATGTCAAGTATGCTCATGCAAAGTGGCCTTTTTTATCACCACATCTTACTACCTGTTCATGTTATTTGCTATGTACTAATTAAACTAATGGGTTAGAGATCAGAAAGACTTAATTTAGAGGACATGCTCCCACATTTGTGGGAAGGAAGAGTTAAAAACCACCCTCAGTGCACCCGATCAGGATCAAACCTTGATCTCCTCGTCTTCAGCAGTCTAGTCGAACACGAGATTAGCACATTAGACAATGTGGCCATCTAAACGTTATACAATAGTCCAAAGTCTTGTGTGTGGCTGCAGAGGGTTATTTCTGTTGTTTGTCAAGTAACAAATAAATTTATGAACCACAAGCTAACATTTTTATACCACATTGTTAATGATAATTGGTCCTTGATACCCTAGAAATGTACATCAATTTACAATCGATACAATCAAGAGAAGCGTTTAATATTTGGCCCTGACAGATATAACGTACATTGTCAGTTGAAGGCAGCCTCTCAAACACAGCAACCTGTTGACGGGCCACACGATGGTATCGCTCCTTCTCAGGGCACATATCAGGACAAATGCCGATTAGAGAGCTGCTTGTGGTTGCACTTAAAGACTTGCTCTGTCCTGACACATTAACACCAACATTTATTAAGATATGAGAACAAACAACCTACTAACAAGTTTGAATTCACATTAGATAACAACCATTTTAAGATAGTGAAGATTTCTTTAAATTCCATGAACAAATCCTATATTATAGTCTTAATCTTAAAAAACTTATTAGGGTATTTTTTGAAAAAACTTTATAAAAGTAAAGTAAATGTTAATATACAATCATTAGAAATAAAAAAACCTGATTAATATTTATCTAAGACTTTGATGATGTTAGCATTTTGATGCAATAATAAACTTCAAAAATGTAATAAATTTGATTCTAATGTTCTATGCTATCTATTGGTAAAAGATATTTAAATTTCAATGAGTTTATGTGGTTCCCTTGATATAAAATTGAGATTATTTGGTTCAAAGTTTAACTATTCATTATTTATGAATGGGCCTTTATTTAGATATGAGCTGCTGCAATATTTTGTAACAATATTACCAATTTTTAACCATCATTAATGGCCAATTTGGTAGATAATTAAAGGCTGTTATGTTATTGCTTTATCAAAAAGGAATAAATTCCATGAAATTAAAATATTTAGAATATTAAATGTGATTTCAATTCAAGTTTAGCACATTGGTATATTTTTTCTTTAAGTTTTAATTTTGTTTAGCTTAATTCTTTAGTTGTAAGAGAAAATAGAGGTCTTGACTAATTTTGTTGCTGCAATAATATGAATTAACATTCAGTTAGGTATTAATGGTCTGGAGTATGGTTGTTGGATTTGTCCTCAAATTATTTTAGTTTGAATCCTTAGTAAGCATTATTATAACTTTAAAACAGAGGCAAAATTTAAAAATATAAGACCTTTTTAAATTCTAAATTTGAAATTGGCTTTAGTCTCAAATATCTTTTAGAATATGAGGCATTCTAAGGACACCTCTATTATTTTAGTTATAAATATTTATGAATAAAGATAATCATTCCTTTTATACTGCCACTTTACCTTTGTTTATAGAAGTTGTGTTACATGTTTATTACTCCCACCTGAAGAGTTTCGATAGAACAAAGCTTAGTTTGAGAGAATGAACAAAAAAGGTCCATTTCCTTCAAGTGCAAGCCATTGCATTTTGTCCAGGGCAGCCTTGATAAAATGTTAACGGTATTTCTTTATTCGTTCAGTGTTCAGGCCTATCACTTTTTCTTGCACTCTTTCAGGTATAATATTTTGTAGCTCCTAAAATAATTTTTGCGCAGCTTTAATTCTACTTAAAAAAAATCTTGCAAAATTTTCAGATATAAATGCTATTTTTTTAAATGTTTAATGTGCAGTATTTTATGTTTTTCTGACTATGAATAAAGATTAGTCCTGAAAATTTGAGCTATGTATAAATGTGTTAAAATGTGAATAAAAAGACTGAAAAGAAAAATTTTGAAATATAGATTTAGTAGGAAGGTTGAAATAAGAAGTTTACAATTCACTAACAAAGTCAAGCCTGTCTGTCTACCTTTACAAATTATATCTGTTCTTTAGCATTTACATTTTACAGTGGCTTTAAATAGTTTTTATGTGTTTCTTATTAAATAAGCACGTTTATGTTTATATTCAGTTGAATTTAAAAAATAAACAGCGTTAGGAGGCTTATTGAGACACAGGAAATACAGGCATTGGCGAGGGTTTCTTTTGATACTAAACAAACAAAAACACCCTACAGCTTACCTATAACCAAAATTTTGGTAGATGACTATGCAACCTTCTAGCAAAGCTTCCAATTCTAAGCGAAATATGGGCCCATTGATTTAGTTGAAATACAAGATTTTAATAACAACTATAATAGTACACAACTCACCTAGCCTAATGAGTTTATCCCTGGCCTCCAATACTCTGTACCGCTCTTCTGCTGACATTGCTTGTTGTTTCATCAGCACGATTAGCTCCTTTTCTGTACTTTTGGAGGGAGTTGAAACCTCTGGGATAGGCACTGTAGGCACCTTTGACTTTTCTGTTGCAACCTTCGCCTTGGGCCGGCCTGACAGAGTGGGTTTTGGGTGTTGCCTATTTACCCCCGTGAACACCTTCTCCTGTGCCTTGGGACGGTCCAACACTACAGGCATCTTTTCTTTTACCTTAGACTGGCCTAACAAAGTGGGGTTAAGAAGATGTTTATCAGCCACTACAAGTTCTTTCGTCTTGGAGCTGCCCAACAAGATAGGACTTGGGGGTTTACCGACCACCAATGGGCTCCTGCCTTTGGTTACAGAGCTCTTCAGCAAAGCCTTCACAGTACTAGCTACCTTGCCCCGGAGTGTGGGGGCCCGCTTTATCTTCTCTTTAACCCTCCAGGGAAGAGGGGAGGGATTGTCTGGAAGTAGAGTCGGACGGTCCAGGTACCTGCAAAATCCCACATAGCAATCATACTATAGTTTCAATTAAAAACTAGCCTCAACTTACTCAATTTCTTATGTCCATTATCTAGTCGTTCAGGGTTACTTCTAGATTAGTTAAAATACCAGCAAAGCCAAAATCAAGAGTCTGCATGGGGGAAACAGTATTAAGTACAAGTGATTTATATTTTCTATATGGGGTAATTGTATTATATTTGGAAAAGGGTAGAGGAAAGGTGGATAAAACCATATAAAAGGAATGAAAAGAACAATTCACATTTTATATTGCTGCCATTGGCTAAAGAGGTAATGGCCACCTCTTGAAGAAAATCGATCGTTACCCCCCAATCCCTCCACCTAGGTTTCATTTTATGAGAACTCACTAGAGGGAGTCAAATGCGCAAAATAACTTCCTAAAAACGGAAACCAAAACACAAAATGGAAAAAAGAAAATATGTTAAGAATGATAGTGAGGTATTAATTAGGCCCTTGAATATTCTATCATGTCAAATGTTTGTAGTTTTTCTAGAACATTTGAGTGAGTTATGGTTTATTTAAATCTGATGTAAAATATTATTGAAAAAGCTGTTGTCAGTAGCAAACCCAGAGTTCTCTTTGTGCATTCAGTTTGTTCTTCCCACATATTGACGTTATCGGGTTAGGGAAAATTAGGTTGAATCGAGAGAATTTTATTTTTTATTATTTAGCACCGCGTCTAACTACCCATCTGGGCTATACGCTTTAAGTACTAATTACACTAATGGATTAGAAATTAGGAAGGTTGAATTAGAGGAAGTGAACCCGCATTTGCGTGGATGGAGAGTGGAAAACTATTTAGGAACCCAAGCCCCCCCCCCCACCCGAACGAGATTCGAACCTCGATCTCCTCGTCCTCAGCAGTCGAGCTCAACACGACTAGCGCATTAGCCAACTATGCCACTGAGGTGGGTAACAGTGAGAAAATGTGCCAGCATTTGTGTGGGGGAGTGGGAAACTGGGAGGAGAAGGGCCAATAAACCTGACCAGAATTCGAGTCCAATCTATTGCGGGACCATGAGACCAACAATAAATGTTTCCTTTATATAAGTATTAAGTTAAAACATCCATTTGGCTTGATCCTCAATATGAGGGGAGAAATATTTCAAATTGTTTCCACATTCAAAAAAAGTCCTCAACAAGTACATTAAATTTAATATGGTTGTTTTTTAGCACCACATCTTACTACCTACCTATTAAGGTTATATGCATATTTATTACATATTTATTAATTATACTAATGATTTAGGAATGAGGAAGGTTGAATTTAGAGTAAGTGTACCTACATTTGTATATAGAGTGTGTAAAAACCATTTTGTAAAAGCTAGCCTCAATAGACCTGACCGGGATTTGAATTATAATCTCCTCGTCATCTACAAGTCAAGCTAAAACCGAGTGTGATACTTTGGACCATTCGGCCACTGAAGCAGGTGAATTTAATGTCAATTTTAATAAGCGTAACTACTTATTTATTAAATAGATAGTATTTTATTTGTTGATGTAAGGTTTATTAGTAGTTTATATTAATTCAAACCTAGAGGTTTCTTTATAGCCTGCTAAGACATGGTTAAAAGTAATTATTGAAACGATTTGAAAGCATACAACTAAGCCACAATCCTTGTTTATCAATGATTACTAATTATCAATCATCCAAGGGAAAAACTGACTCAGAGGGATAAAAATTATAAATTTTTCTCTAGAATAAACACTTTCTCACAAAATTCCCAAAATAGATTAAATTGATATAAGTATTATATATTTCTATATTCCTTAAAAAAACTTAAATATTAAATCAAATATATATTTCTTAAAGGTATTTTATGTTAGTAACAAAATTGTTCTAATTTATTAATAGAATAAAAACTTTTTTCCATTGCATCCTTGTACCCATTAAGGTTAAACTTATATTTACTAAATATGCAAATACAGATGGAATGAGGAAGGTATAAACTAAAGAAAATCTGCCTGCATTTGTGTGGAGAAAGAGTGGGAAACTACCTTCAGTTAATATGGTTGGGATTCAAACCAAGACCTCATCATCAGCAAACTAGACTAAACGAGCTCGACATATAGAGTGAGTTTCTAGTAAAGTGGGTGTTCAAAACTTAATACAGAACTATCCAGTCAAATTAAACATTTGCCATACAAGGCTATTTTAAGAAAAGGCCTAATCAAATTTTATTCAAGTAAAATTTGTGTTTGATCCCGGATCCTATTTTGAACAACATGACTATACCTGCCTATCTGGCATCGCCTCCACATGACTATCCCTGCCTACCTGGCATTGCCTCCACATGACTATCCCTGCCTACCTGGCATCACCTCCACATGAATATCCCTGCATACCTGGCATCACCTCCACATGACTATACCTGCCTACCTGGCATCACCTCCACATGACTATCCCTGCCTACCTGGCATCGCCTCCACATGACTATACCTGCCTACCTGGCATCACTTCCACATGACTATCCCTGCCTACCTGGCATCGCCTCCACATGACTATACCTGCCTACCTGGCATCGCCTCCACATGACTATCCCTGCCTACCTGGCATCGCCTCCACATGACTATATCTGCCTATCTGGCATCGCCTCCACATGACTATCCCTGCCTACCTGGTATTGCCTCCACATGACTATCACTGCCTACCTGGCATCGCCTCCACATGACTATCCCTGCCTACCTGGCATCACCTCCACATGACTATCCCTGTCTACCTGCCATAACCTCCACATGACTATCCCTGCCTACCTGGCATCACCTCCACATGACTATCCCTGCCTACCTGGCATCACCTCCACATTACTATACCTGCCTACCTGGCATCGCCTCCACATGACTATCCCTGCCAATCCGGCATCACCTCCACATGACTATCCCTGCCTACCTAGCATCGCCTCCACATGACTATACCTGCCTACCTGGTATCACCTCCACATGACTATACCTGCCTACTTGGCATCGCCTCCACATGACTATACCTGCCTATCCGGCATCGCCTCCACATTACTATACCTGCCTACCTGGCATCACATCCACATGACTATACCTGTCTACCTGGCATCACCTCCACATGACTATACCTGCATATCTGGCATCGCCTCCACATGACTATACCTACCTACCTGGCATCACCTCCACATTACTATACCTGCCTACCTGGCATCGCCTCCACATGACTATACCTGCCTATCCAGCATCGCCTCCACATGACTATCCCTGCCTATCCGGCATCACCTCCACATGACTATCCCTGTCTACCCGGCATCACCTCCACATGACTATACCTGCCTACCTGGCATCGCCTCCACATTACTATACCTGTCTACCTGGCATCACCTCCACATGACTATACCTGCCTACCTGGCATCACCTCCACATTACTATACCTGCCTACATGGCATCGCCTCCACATTACTACACCTGCCTATCCGGCATCGCCTCCACATGACTATACCTGCCTATCTGGCATCACCTCCACATGACTATCCCTGTCTATCCGGCATCACCTCCACATGACTATCCCTGCCTACCTGCCATAACCTCCACATGACTATCCCTGCCTATCCGGCATCGCCTCCACATGACTATCCCTGTCTACCCGGCATCACCTCCACATGACTATACCTGCCTACCTGGCATCGCCTCCACATGACTATACCTGCCTATCCAGCATCGCCTCCACATGACTATCCCTGCCTATCCGCTATCACCTCCACATGACTATCCCTGTCTACCTGGCATCACCTCCACATGACTATACCTGCCTAGCTGGCATCACCTCCACATGACTATCCCTGTCTACCTGGCATCGCCTCCACATGACTATCCCTGCCTATCTGGCATCGCCTCCACATGACTATCCCTGCCTACCTGGCATCACCTCCACATTACTATACCTGCCTACCTAGCATCGCCTCCACATGACTATCCCTGCCTACCTGCCATAACCTCCACATGACTATCCCTGCCTACCTGGCATCACCTCCACATGACTATCCCTGCCTACCCGGCATCACCTCCACATGACTATCCCTGCCTACCTGGCATCACCTCCACATGACTATCCCTGCCTACCTGGCATCACCTCCACATGACTATCCCTGCCTACTTGGCATCACCTCCACATGACTATCCCTGCCTACCTGGCATCGCCTCCACATGACTATCCCTACCTACCTGCCATAACCTCCACATGACTATCCCTGCCTACCTGGCATCACCTCCACATTACTATACCTGCCTACCTGGCATCACCTCCACATTACTATACCTGCCTACCTGGCATCACCTCCACATGACTATCCCTGCCTACCTGGCATCACCTCCACATGACTATACATGCATACCTGGCATCACCTCCACATTACTATACCTGCCTACCTAGCATCGCCTCCACATGACTATCCCTGCCTACCTGGCATCACCTCCACATGACTATCCCTGCCTATCCGGCATCACCTCCACATGACTATACCTGCCTACCTAGCATCGCCTCCACATGACTATCCCTGCCTACCTGGCATCGCCTCCACATTACTATAACTGGCCATCCGACATCACCTCCACATGACTATTCCTGCCTATCCGGCATCACCTCCACATGACTATCCCTGCCTATCTGGCATCACCTCCACATGACTATCCCTGCCTATCCGGCATCACCTCCACATGACTATCCCTGCCTATCCCGCATCACCTCCACATTAATATACCTGCCTATCCGGCATCGCCTCCACATGACTATCCCTGCCTATCCGGCATCACCTCCACATGACTATCCCTGCCTACCTGGCATCGCCTCCACATTACTATACCTGCCTACCTGGCATCACCTCCACATGACTATACCTGCCTACCTGGCATCGCCTCCACATGACTATCCCTGTCTATCCGGCATCACCTCCACATGACTATCCCTGTCTACCTGGCATCACCTCCACATGACTATACCTGCCTACCTGGCATCGCCTCCACATGACTATCCCTGCCTATCCAGCATCGCCTCCACATGACTATCCCTACTTATCCGGCATCGCCTCCACATGACTATACCTGCCTACCTGGCATCACCTCCACATGACTATACCTGCTTACCTGGCATTGCCTCAATATGACTATACCTGCCTACCTGGTATCACCTCCACATGACTATACCTGCCTACCTGCCATCACCTCCACATGGCTATCCCTGCCTATCCGGCATCGCCTCCACATGACTATACCTGGTATCACCTCCACATGACTATCCCTGTCTACCTGGCATCACCTCCCCATGACTATACCTGCCTACCTGGCATCACCTCCACATGACTATCCCTGCCTATCCAGCATCGCCTCCACATGACTATACCTGGTATCACCTCCACATGACTATCCTTGTCTACCTGGCATCACCTCCACATGACTATACCTGCCTACCTGGCATCACCTCCACATGACTATCCCTGCCTATCCGGCATCGCCTCCACATGACTATACCTGGTATCACCTCCACATGACTATCCCTGCCTACCTAGCATCGCCTACACCAGACATGGCATCCAACTCGTCTCTCACATCCATGGGCAACTCAAGGACTGGCAGGCCATGGGCCCTGTGCTTCTTGGTGTCCTTGGGAGGTCGATATCCCTCAGTGTGTGTGGGCCTGTCTATAGGTAGGCTGACTGGTAGCTCCTTGTGGCCTGAATCTGCCTCCATAGAAACCTCATGTGTGATACTTGGTTCTGAAACAATAGCTGACAGTATCACCACAGGTCTGGGCCACAACTCAGTTTCTGCTTCCCACAATACAACTTAAATGATAGCTATTGAAAATAGTAAACATGAATCAAACCTGAATGTTTGGAATCCCTCCTTGTGACCTTGGCTGGTCTGCTCCAATAGAGGTTTAAAGTGAAACCTTTCAGCAGCGTACCATGTTCTTTAGCGCGTTTGGCGTTCTCCTACAACAAACACAAAATGTCATTATAAGTTTTTTAAGGGCTCATCTGTCTTAAGTCTTGATTTGCTTGGTTAGGTACCAAGTCCGAGGCTATGTGAGGCGAAACATATGGATTACATATTGCATGTGCATGATATGGAAGGGTTGGTTGCCAACGCATGACAGCATTAACCTTGTTGTGCCTCACTGTTCAGTCAGCCCTTGTATCTTTCCTCCGCACTTGCACCGGCCGCTCCAATCACCCTCCCTACTGCCTGGACCGGCCCACAGTCCATGTTCTCTAAGCCGTCTGTGACGCTTTCCCCACTATAGTCAGCGCCAAAGAGAACTCGCCTTCCTATTGGCTTACTTGGCGGCCAATGTCACTCTCGTTTTCTCGAACCAATGGGAAGCTCCCTTTTCTCTTATTGGACAAGGCCAGGCAGCAGCGGAGGGTATATAACACAGTAAATTCTAGAGCCGATTCAGTGGTGACCCACCCTGGTGAACCAATATTACGAAAGAGCAAAATAAAGTGTCATTTTTTTAAGAGCGATTTTGTTGAGACCCCTTTCACCGATCCTACCTCCCACCGCGACTTCACGTTGCCGGGACTACTTCCTACCTCCCACCGCGACTCACGTTGCCGGGACTACTTCCTACCTCCCACCGCGACTCACGTTCCCGGGACTACTTCCTACCTCACACTGCAACTCACGTTGCCGGGATTACTTCCTACCGCGCACCATAACACACGTGTTGCCGGGACTCCCTCCTTATACCCCTCAACTCTCACCATTGGCTGGTCCTCATCATCGCTGTTCCACAAGATGGTATACACCCACCGCTCCTGCAAAGCCCACCCACGGGACCGATGCCTACCCACTAGCGTCACCAGGGGACTGCACTTCAAATAATGCAACCCGCTGCACCCGAAGACGCAGTTGGGGATGACAATCTTGATTTTAATTAGATTTTAAAACAAGGCAAGATAAACAGATACTAAGAAAATTTAAAAAATTACAAACATATTGTTTGGGTCAACATTGATTGTTTATTATTATAGTGTTTTTATAAGTATTTTTAATATCTATCTAAAGAGATTGCTATTGCTGCAGATCATATGACTTGACATATGAATATATTATAGACGTTTTAGTAATTTTTATAACTGTCAGATACTTACCAGTACTTTATTATACATCTATTACAATTAGGTATTATGAAAGAATAAGCTGATAAGTTTTTTTTAAATTGTTGTCCCAATGCTTCACGTAGAGTAATGAACAGGGTGCTTTCAAACCTACAACGCTTTCCGCTGTTCAACTTGGCAGTTTGATTTAGAAACAAATGACAAAGGACATAAATATATTGCTCTAAAATCTTATTAAAGAAGATGATGAAATATTGCTTTTTTTAGACCAGGAGGACTGCTGATAACATGTTTATCAAAAGGGATACACAAGGAACATACAACATTTTAACTAAAGAGCATTTACTTTCTAATGAAGCAAAATTTCAAGAATACTTTGACATAGATTCACCTAATTTGTTAGATACACTTATGTCATAATATGTTTAGGATATTGAAATTGTGAACCAAAGCCAATTTCTGAAAACGATAAACTTTGCTTGACTCTACAATGATTCAAATGTATCACGTCCTTCCAAAGATATGATTCCAATGGCAAGACCACATGGGGATAGTGAAATGTTTGAAGCATTTCAGATCAAGGCTCATTTAAAGGACTATTTATGCAGCAAAGAAGGGAGTAATAATTTAGCATGGCAGTTCAAGCAGGTCAGCAGAAATGCTGAAAAGATATGGTGCTGTAGTGAATAAACTGATTTATATATATTTATATAAAAGAAAATGTTAACTGCAACAACAATATATTTGTATAAGTTTTAAACTTATAACAAATTGTATTTCAAAAATTGTTAATGTTTTGTATTTATAAAAACACCAAATAGGCCTACATGTAGTAGTATGTCAAGGAAATCAACCAAATTTTGAATTCACCAACTTTTCACGTATGAGCAGCGATCTCAACCCAATCATTCTCTTTCCCTGCATTGTCTTAATAATTGTTGCCACTAACTTATAAGAATTTGATAGCTTTCCCCCTAACTCATTCAGATTTGTGTCTAGCTTAGTGAAATTCTTTGTCTTTATTGTCAAGTGTTAGCGCACTGCATGCCACGCTAAAGTTGACTGGTGGTAATCTTGAGAGTGATGAGGAGGTTCACCCCTCTAGCGCATAATGTTTAGCAAACCGGCTAAATTCACTAGTGCCTGATCAAGTTTTGCTGTACTGTGCAACATATATTTGAAAATGTTTAGCCTATAAGAAAAGGGGGGCAAGTCCCAAGATTAGAACTTGGTGTGTGAGGACAAGTAGTTCCCACCGGTTTGTAGACAGAATTGTGACTTGTTTATTCTTTTCCTTCCTGAAAAGATTTCCCATGAATATTTTTATTAAAGTTAAGACTTTAGGCTGAAATTTCAAACTTTACTCGACTAGGATTGAGTTTAGGTGAAAATTTCATGTTAGAAAACTTGTAGTCCTTTATTTTCTGAAAAAATTGTTTCTGCCCCATGTTGGTCGAGCAAATAGAGGTCAAGATATTTATATTTACGTAAACCCTTAAAATTGAGGATACAAGTGAAAAAGTCCAATTTAAGTTGAAATGAAGCTAGTGCTACCATCTGTTAAACAATCATGAGACCTTTATAATATACTAGTGTAACCATCTGTTAGACGATCATGAAACCTTTATAACGTACTAGTGCAGTCATCTGTTAGACAATCATGAAACCTTTATAACGTACTAGTGCTACCATCTGTTAAACAATCATGAGACCTTTATAATATACTAGTGCTACCATCTGTTATACAATCATGAGACCTTTATGATGTACTAGTGCTACCATCTGTTATACAACCATGAGAACTTTATAATATACTAGTGTAACCATTTGTTAGACAGTCATGAGACCTTTATAACGTACTAGTGCAGCCATCTGTTAGACAATCATGAAACCTTTATAACGTACTAGTGCTACCATCTGTTATACAATCATGAAACCTTTATAATATACTAGTGTAACCATCTGTTAGACAATCATGAGACCTTTATGATGTACTAGTGCAGCCATCTGTTATACAATCATGAGACCTTTATGATGTACTAGTGCAGCCATCTGTTATACAATCATGAGACCTTTATAATATACTAGTGTAACCATCTGTTAGACAATCATGAACTCTTTCTAATACACCTTATATTATTGTTAGAAGAGGTCTTTGTCACATTTAAATTAATTTGCTGAAGCCCTTATGTGGTTTAAAATATAAAAGCCTTTTCCTGGAAAATGTGCGTAATATAACTTTACTCTTTTTCCCTCTGTAACCTTCAGTTGTAAAATTGGAGCAGCCTGTGAAACTAATATGGCTGCCATCCAAAAACCAAAAACAATAAATTAAAATAATAATCATTTTGAGCTATCAATATGTTAGGGTGATTGGGCAAAAAAAAGTAAGTTTTTTATAAGTTAAGAATCAATTTAATGTTTATTTGTGCTCAGGTGTCATTTTTCAATTTATGAATAAAACAAGTGTCAAAGTGCAATAATCAAGTGTAGTGTGTGTACTCACATGAGTGTCAAAGTGAATGGTACAACTGTGTCTCTTAACACTAATCAGCACTTTGAGGATAGTGCCAAACTGAGAGAAGTGTTCCTTCATAAGAGGCTTGTCAAGAAGTTGATCTGGAACTTCACTCACATAGATGGAGCTCAGAGTCTCAATACTACTTTCTTCCACCCCATCGCCGGATTTACCTACACCAAAATATCTGATCAGTCAAACAACATGGGATACTCCAGCATTAATATATATTACTATTATGTTTCAATTCAATAATCTGACATGGAACCATTTTAATTTCATATCAACCAAATAAATCTATTTTACACGAAACACAAACATATAATTTCCATAACAGTTTTACAACTGGGTGACAAAATAAACTTAAAAACAATTAGAACATTTACTACTTGTTATGGTTGTACACCTGTGTACAAATTACGCCAATGTGTTAATGATGGGGGAGAATTAAGTTTAAGGAAGTGTACCCACATTTTCATGGAGAGTGGAAAAGCATGTAGGAAAAAACACTCTCATTACACCCGAACTGGATTCAAATCCCGATTTCCCTTTTACGGTGTGTGTTTTTCCCTGCCAATGAATCTCAGAAGCGGAAACATAAAGGAACTTATTGAAGTTTTGTTATTGAGCCTTACCTTTAGCAACATCTTGCAGAGCCTTGATGAATACATTACCGTCGTCAGGACCAAATATCTTCCCAGTCTTCCTTCCAGAGGCATCCCCTGGTGAGACTCTTGCGAAGCTGAACTTAGCCGGTGATTGATCAGACATTATTACTAAAGCAAAAACTTGCAGCCGTGGTTGTGTTTTACCAACAATTGCATCTACTTGGGGAGCTGCTCTGGTAATTATAGCATTGAATTAACGACATCTCTGCTCTTCGGATTGTCATTCCATCCCATAACTGTTGAATATTTTCAATAACTCTTCAATCATCAGTACAGTTATTACATGAGATAAAGAAATAACATAAAAGATAACTGAATACAAATTAGATTGATAAAAAAAGCAAAGAACAATAGTCCTTAATGTGGACAGTGTTTAATCATGAATTTAGTTATAAGAACTTCTAACTTATCCAAGTGTCTCTGGCCGGACAAGAGGATGTTTATCAGCAGGGAATACAGCTAGCAATAGAAGCACTAAGAAAATAATATATATATATATATATAAAGGTTATTATATAAATTCACAGGTCAGGCCGTTTGGTCCTATGTTTTTCTATACACACATATATAGAACACTAGAGCATGTTTCCCTCTTTTAGCACAATGTTAATAGATCACTCGCTTCTTGATGACAGGTAAAATTAATTAAATCCCATCTTAGGGTCTAATTAGTCGCATGGTCCAATGCAGTGGCAGTCAAGGGTTGTGATATCAACAGTGAAGAGTGACATGAAGGGCTACAATTATAGTGTGTATATTTTTTACCAGAACAAGTTACTTTTGTTTCTATGTAGTTACAATAAAATGTAATCATATGACTACAAAACAATATGAAATGAAACACATGCATTTAGGTGACGTATTTTAGAGATATTTATTTTAATAAGAGTAAAGGTCTATCATGTTATTATTATTATTATTAGCACCGCGTCTTACTACCCGTTCAGCTTATACACACTAACGCTAATGTGTAATGGTAGGGTGATAATGAGATGAAATGGAGGACCTATAGTTTAACGTGGAATCCGAACCACGGTGGAGGCCTGGTCATTCCCCACATTCACAAGATGTCTTGTCAGAGGTGGAGGAAGGGTTTGGTAATCAGATAAATCTGTGCCAGGACCGAGGATCATGTTATGTTATGACATTTTTAATTTAGCAGAAAAAATACTTCACAGGTCTGTTTGTATTGCCAAGAAAAATACAATTTTATAAATTATAATCAACAAGGAACAGGTAAAAATGAAAGAAAACAAAATGATCAGTGTGTTCATTGTGCTTTTTTTTCACTTATATTTGCTTCCTTTAGGCTACAAGCAACCCTCATTGTGTCTTCTAAGTGTTGTGAAATATGATTTCCGTATATTTTTTAGTCTCTATCATAAAACGAAGCTTCATATAAATAAGTCAAAAGAAATGGTGTTAAAATAAACTGGGCACAATAACATAAACTCTTGTAATAATTATTAAGTACACTTTTTCAAAATTGATCGTAGGCCTACTCCTGCTTGCCGCAACGCTCAAGAAATTGAGCTCTAGGATGGATGAGTGTCTTGCTTTAACTAAATGAATTTGTTCATCAATGCTGATTTAGGAAACCCAAACTAACAGAATTGTCTTAGGTTGTAATTTGTGGTGTGCAGAGGGTTCTCTAAGAAAAATAAAATAAATCAAACTTGGAATTTTTGAATGAAATCATTTTTATTTTTTTATTATTTCTTCAAAATATTCATTTACTTAGGTCACCGTATCTTGGTAAATTATACTTTTCTCGACATTTATGTCTGATCAAAGAGTGGCGACTGTTGGAGAATTGGCCAACTCTCCTTTCTTGAGCTCATTAAAATACAAATTCAATTTATCTTCAAATATGAAATTTTAACTTGTCATTTTGCCAATGGGCATATTCGAGCTTGGCAACTCTCGGTTTGGTTTACTAAACTATTATGTTATTTCAGATAAAAAGGCCATAAGTGTCCACCATTCATCACCTTGGAGTTCGGGATAATATTCTCCATTTTCTTGTAAAAACAAAATAATTTCTTGTCTTAAATTAGGAAATCATTCGAGCACTTTTCCCTTAGTTAACTACCTGACTGCAGTATGTATAACATTATTATTTATTTAAAGGTATTTAATGTTAACTTTCTGAACTGACTGAATTTCAGCACATGATAATTTCTATGAGTGAGAGCGAAAGGGCCTACCAATTTTGGCAGTAAATGTATTTTCACATTCCTTCCAGGGTTCTTTTACATGCCACAATCTACATGGGAATGATGGCTTTACTTCACCTCTGAAAGAAGTTGTGTTATTGATTTTATTGCTCATGAAAAATCTGTCGACCCTGGATGGGTTTGAACCCATGAACATCGGCTCTTGAGGCGAGCACTTTACCCAAAGACCACTGAGATCAAAAGTATGCATAACAACATCATTGTAATAAGCTTGCAGCTCCTGAAGTGGCTCTTTACATTTTATGTGATTAAGTTTGCAAGCATGAATATAATTTACAATGTTTACTATGGTTTTCATAACATATTTCAATTTTGTTATTTGAGATTAAACAGGCCAAACTTTCTTGAAGCAAAAAGCAATGAATCGGCGGCAGATTCAGCAAGTTATATTCGTTTCTCATTCCAGCATTCACATTATTTGCTAAACCAATGAGTGAAAGACAGCCGTATGTACACACTGAAATTAAATTGTTCGTAGGAATTGAATTACTTTCAAAAATATCCTTAAATATGGCTAAATAATCAAGACTTCTTGTTCAACCATTTGGCGTATTCATAGTTATGACTTTACCTGAATTTTTGTATAATTTTATATATTTTAAGCCTGCTAGTTAGAAATGTCAGAAAATTAGATTGTTTGGGATTGTGTTGTCTGTTTTAATTTTACATAATTTTACATGGGTCCGGCATAAGTCGCTTTACTGCTCCCAGTCCTTAGTTCAGTTTACTGTTGCCTAAGTCAAGGTCAGGCCTAAATAAAATTGTTTATTCTAAACATTTCCTACTTCCCCCCCCTACACAACCCTATTAAAATAGCATCTACACCTTATTTCTGCTTAGTCTGACACGTGGCGTGTGTGTTGTTGGTTTTTTACGCATCATTATGAGTAGAAAACTTTTATCTGAATAGCAAGTGTTCCTTATAAAAAATGGTAGCAATACAATCAAGATTTTTCTGCAGTAAAAACAGCTTTTGAAGAACATTTTCATGATACTCAACCTCCAACTCGCCAAGCCATTTATAACCTTAATAAGAGGTTGAGCGGACAAGTTCAGTAGCCGATTTACCACTCTCCAGACATCCTAGGTTGATTTGTACATAACTGAAAATCTGCTTAGTGTGGCAGAAACTCTCGTTAAGTCACCACAATAATCCACAGGAAAAGTATCACGAAAGTAACAGGAATATTATATAGAAGTTTTATAAGAATGTTAAAAAGTTTGAGAATGAAACCATGCTACTACAAGCCCTGCATGAAGACAATTCCAACACGCGCCTTAAATTCTGTGAAAAGTACACAATTCAAAATGAGGTGGATACTGACTTCTATGAAAATAGTTTGTGGACTGATGAAGCAACCTTTAAATGGAATGGACGTGTTAATAGGCATAAATTGTGTTTATTAGGCAACTGTAAATCCATATGCTGTCATCACTGAAGAATTAAATGTACCAGATGTCACAGTTTGGGTAGGGATATGCAGCGCAGGTGTAATTGGACCCTATTTTATTGATGGAACAGTGAGCGCGGTTAACTTCTTGGAAATGTTTCATGAAGTAGTCATCAAATTGGAGAATAGTCCTATTTTTGAAAATATGAAAGAAAGGATTATCTGGCAACGAGATGGATCTCCCCCACACTTTACACTTACTGTCCATAAATTTGTAAATGAGCATTTCGGTGAGTGGATAGGTAGAAGAGGAACCATTGAGGGGCTTGCAATATCCCCGGGTCATCACTAAGGTGTCAAAAGTGCAACGGCATTTTCAACATACATATATAGAAAAAAAGCACCTAGAGATAGGACTATCATTCAATGGTTTAACGAATCTATAAGAAAGAGGTGTGGATATAAAGAAATCTCCAGGATGACCATCAACAACTGAAGAGACTGTGGAACGCTTAGGGCAATATTGAGTGTGACGCTTAAAATAGTCAATTGCTCGCCGTAATTTGGAGATTGTAATTCCAAATATTATTCAGAATCCACTCTGTAAGTGTTTACAATTGCATATGAATACAAGATTACTTAGCTAAGTGTGAACTTAGCGCTGAAGATTGTCCTAAATGTGTTAATTTTCTACATTTATGCTAAATGAAGTTGTCAAGTGATGAAAATTACTTAAAGCAGGTTATGTTTAGTTACAAAGCTATTTTTCCCGTAAATGGCCGTGTTAAAATCATCAGAATTGTAGAATTTGGGGCTCCCAGCAACTGAACAAAATTTATGTGTCCGTCCATCACAGTCCCAAAGTGAATGTGTGGTTTAGTGCACACTGGCTTAGGGACTTTCATGTATGTGTAAAGAATAATTACAGGCAACATTAATTTAGATATGCTTATTAATTTTGTTTTATTCCAATTGAAGACATACAAAGAGAAAAATCAATCTCTCTAATTTTCCAGCAAGATGGTGCCCCACCTTAACGTGCACTACACCCTCAATGAGAGGTTTACAAACCAATGGATTGGTAGAGGGGCCCTGTCTCTTTGCCTCCAAGTAGTCCTGATCTAAAGACATTAGACTTTTTCATGTAGGTCTATGATAAACACATTGTTTATAAGGAAAAAATGTATGATTTGAGCCACCTTAAGGAGAGGATCAGATCACCACTGCATTAGTGATTATCACGTCTGACATTATTTAGCGCACTTAGAGAGAAATTGACTTTCGCTTAGATGTAAGGAGAGCTGCTAAGAGTACTTGCTTTTAAACATATTAGGTGGGAAACCAAGCTTATCTTGTGTTTTTAGTTTAACATCATATTTTTATGGCTAAAAAATACAAACTATAAAAATGCACATTTTACACTTTAGAAAATTAAATATTTTAAATTTTCTTGAGGGTATTATAAATCTATTTACTCAAATCTAAACCAAACTTCAAAACTAAAAAAAAAAATCCATGCTGCAAGTCTGAAAGCAAGCTTTACCAACTGAGCAGCCACAGCTGTTAGCAATGATAGTGCCAACATTTGTGGATATAAGGTGTCATGTGGTCAGCACAATGAATCCTCCAATGAAGCTGCTAGTTAATTATTGAAGTAACACCTCAATAGTTCTCACGAAGCCGAGTATGACCCCATGCCTGACCTAATGTGGCTGTCGACCTCAGTGGTCCTGGGGTAAAGTGCTCGCCTCAAGACCCGATGTCCTTGGTTTCAAACCCAGCTGAGATCGACAGATTTTTCTTTGAGCAATAAAATTCTGTAGCACAACTTCCATCGGAGGGGAGGTAAAACCATCAGTCCCATGTAAATTGTGGCATATAATGAACCCTGCAGGGCTATTATGACCATTCAATGCAAAGTTAGTTGCTGCCGCTAGTTAGCTTCCCTTTCGAGAAAAGATAGCGTTTGGGTTATTATGACAACCACATTTTGTATCGTCTGCTATTTTTAACTTCGACTTTGCTTCTAGCGTCAATGCACAGAATCAAATCAGTTTGCATCAACAATTGGTAAAACTTTTCCGAAGGATATTAGGCCTAACTTTTAAGAAGCTAGAAGCTCGAAATTAGGTAAATTTATTTCAAGAATGCTGGTATTCATGACTGAACATTATTTGTATATTTTTATTTTCCTAAACAGCTGATCACACGTACCATTATTTGCAAGGGAGATTTAACCTAAATTAATTTAATAAATCTCTTGAATAATTTTGTTTGCCTGAGGTTGGAAATGAAAAAATACTAGGAGTACATTATTCAATACACAACATATTTTAGTCAAAAACTCATAATGTGAAATATGCATTCAAATAGTAATGTCATACAGGGAAATGAATTAGTATGAAAAGTTGGCCAATAAATAAACTATGTTTTGTAATATTTATGCTTTATTCTTCATATATTTGTGTTGGTACTGAAAAAAGTGTAATATGTTGTGTGAAGATCTTAGAAAATAAAAATAAATATGTATAGTTGATGAAAGTGTTCAAGAACTCCCAAAAATAGTGTTTACACTGAATATTTTTGGCAACTTAATGTCAAAACAATGGGCATTTATAGACTACCCAGTCAGCCTACTAAGTTAACAATAAAGTGAATGAGAGAGTGGTTTGGATGGTTAAAAATAAACATATGCAAAGTATTTTATTCAAAGGGAATTCTTGAGATGTTAGTTAAGTGACTAAGAATAGGCTTATAATGATATTATATTTATTTATAATGAGTTGTTTGCAATGTATTCAGGACAACTAGGTCTAACTACTAATTATTGGTTTCAGCTAAATTTACTAAAGATTTATGATTAAAAAACCTAGGCCTAAACCAAACCACATGTAAACATTAATCTAGGGCTTATTTTGGTTATTTCCAGGCTTGACTGCAATATTTAATAGGCCTACAACTCACATTAATGTGGATAGTAACTACCGGTACTACTGTATGTACTATTCAGTTTAAATATGATTACAATGTTAAAGGTTTGTTGAGCCATCTTAAACAGATTAGGCCTACGTCCACGTTTTTTTAAATAATGGGGTATAGATGATAAAGGTTGAGTTATAGAATAAAGGTATTCAGATTTGTGTAGAGGGAGAGTGGGTGAACCTTTAGAAAAATAAAACCACTCATCACACTCAGCTAGGATTAAAATCCCAACCTCCCCACCATTGAATCTAAAAGACTAAAGTGTTGGTCAATGTTACCCCATGAGGTGGGTCAACAGACTGCTAACATTCCAAATATGTTGAAGGTATTGATGTGTGCACTATATTACAATATTACACAAAATCAATAATGTTCCAAAACAAAGAATAAGTTCTTTTAATTAGGTTTAAAATATTGTTTCAAGTTAGATAAAAAGAAATTATTTAAAAAAATGAAATAGTATGAAAAAACTTAAGTTTACATTATTTTAAATGTAATATATAACAGGTAATTAAAGATCTTTACAATTATAACAAAACAGTGATCTTTTACAAGAGTTGGCAACCCAAAACCTAAACATATGATTTTCGAACTGTCATCCAGATAAAAAGCTATCGTGAACGGACTTTAACCTCCACCTACTATAAAACAAACAATAATAATATTGGAATGTCCCAATTATCTGTATGTTGATGGTGAATATTAATGTATTTGGAAAGTGTTTTGTTTCAAAGAAAATATTCTTTTAACATGCAATGCAAGCATATTATTCCCACTCTTAGCCTACATTATGATATAGGCCAATTTAAAGTTAGATTATGTGAAATACACACAAAAACGTTTTGAGATTTTTATATAGCACTAATGAGATGGCAAGTTTAAATCAGGTGACACAAAATACCTAATAAATTATAAAACCTAAAATACATAACCTCGTAACGCAAACCAAAGGACAAGTAAAATGTCTTCGTAACTTAGCGTCATGCTACTAGTAAAATATTTGCACTCGCAAGGACTTTGCTTTCCCAAAGTGGTCGACCATAATAACTTTTGATGCAAAGTCTAGCGTATCTCTGCTAACGGTCGCAAATTTGTTTTGCATCGTGGTCATAATAGCCCCGCTGAAAGCTATGTGATAATACCTTTCCCAGAAAAATCAGTTGACCCTTTTGCTCTTGCTCATAAAAATTCTCATGTGCTGATATAATCAGTTAAGAAAGTGCATGTTAAATACTGCAAATAAATAAAATAAATAGGCCTAAACAGACCCAAGGCTTCACAGAAAAATTCTGGAAGCATTGCTATATAATAAAAAAATAAGATATTCTTGATATAACATAGGAAATCCTAGAGTAGGCCTAATTTATAATGAAATTCAAATTGAACTAGACCAATGAGAGAGCAACGAGTTCCTCCAAAATAGCAAAAACAAATGAATAATATCATCAGCATATTGATATAAAAATAGGAATATAGTTAGGATACAATAATATTTAATATCACAAGGGTACTAGTCAATGGCTTGTTAGAGACATCAACTGATTAAAAATAATTTCTACAAGAATTAAATAAGGAAAAAAACAGCCAAATCAAGAGTGAAGGATCAAATATGAAAATGCTTGTGCTACACTTGAGTAAGTCAAATTCGGTAAGAAAAGGCTGCATGGTTCGGACATGGGCATGTTAGGTAAAGGCCCAGACACAAACTCCGTATCCGTAGCTCCGTGGTCTGTAGTCCGTGCTCCGTAAGAAATCAATGCTACAATATTAGATTGTTCTGGCCACAGAGTTCTTATCTGTAAGTGTTTACTCCGTAGAGGTTGCCCAACTTTAACTTTCTACGGACTCGTTTATACGGACTACCAATCACAGCCGAGTAAATATGCGCATTGCGCCTTGAAATAAAGAATTTTATTATTATTTAGCACCGCGTCTTACTACCCGTTTGGGTTATACGCTTTAAGTACTAATTACGCTAATTGCTTGGGAATTGGGAGGGTTGAATTAGAGGAAGTGAACCTGCATTTGAGTGGAGGGAGAGTGGAAAACCATTTAGGAAAAACCACCCCCAGTTCACCCGACCGAGATTCGAACCTCGATCTTCCCGTCCTCGGCGGTCGAGCTCAACACGACTAGCGCGTTAGCCAACTATGCCACCAAGGCGGGTTAAAACTGAAATAAAGAAAGAATAGCAGTGATAGAATCCGTCGCTATGGAAACCTATACAAAATGAAAAGATGGCTACACGCGGACCTATTTCAGAAACATTTTTCTAAAAATCTAAACACCCGGGGAAGAGCGGC
>CABFOW010007420.1:0-24171 GCA_902141385.1 Timema californicum | reverse complement strand
TGCTTGGACATTGCTTAGTAATTGCAACAAGCAAAGTGTTTTTTTGGCTTAAAATTTGATGTGCAGTCTATGAGTAGTAATTATATTGAGTTTTATTTACTTAAACCATTCCAAGACGGCAATATGACGGGTGGCGACATGTGGTAGTTGAAATCTCTTGTTTGAGATATTTTTATTTGGTTTAAGTGAAATATAAAATAAACCGAGTACCCAAAATGACTTAAATAAATACCTGGTATGCATCAAATACCTAACGACGAGTATAAAAATAAAGCAGGATACGTTATTTTTTTTTAAAAAAACTTTGAGGTGAAAAACACGTTTCTTTCCAGTCTTGTTTCAGTTTTAAAACTACGCATGCACAAAATATATGATCCAGACACATTCTTAAGGCTTGTGAGACTTCTGTGAAAATAAAATGGTGGCAAATTTTACGCTGTGAAGGAATGTTTATTCAATAAAATATTGTTCTTAAAACTTCAAATCCAACTATTAAAATATTATAGTGTGAAAAAAATATTTAATTTTTCACGTTTATCGCCAATAACAAAAAAAAACCTGCTTCTGCTTATGGATATCAGAATAAGTCTGTACTTAGTTAAACCTCCATCTTATAAATATTTGTCATAATCCAATGCATAAATATGTTAGTCTTGTTTTTGTTTGGATGGCCCTAAGCTGGTCTATAATTTATTTTTTATCCTTTACGAGTTCACTTATTTTTATAAAAGGAATAATGTTAATTAGATTTGAAACCCTTTGTTGTCTGTTCGTTGATCATGAAAGCCATTCTTCGTTGGAGCCAATAATTCTTTGTTCTTGTTTGGAAAATATATTTTAATGTTGGTTAAAAAACAATACTTGAAGCAGTTTAGGACCCATTTATTGACCAGAGTAACCAAAATTACACCAACATTGCAAAAATAACAGCTTTTTATGGTATTGTTGATGAGTTCATTAGTCAGAGTTCCAAAATAATATATTAAATAAACATAGTATTCATCATCTAGATACTAAATACCTAACTTTGTTTGAGCTACCCTCGAACGATCTGCCATATGCTTTTTATTCATCACAAGTTCACAAACTATGAGCAAAGGAACTGTAATTTGGATCATTTGTTGTAATTTGTCAAGGGATAACACAATAAACATATTCTGGAGAAAAGTAAATTAAAATATACAGCAAACCAAAAGAGTGTAGCAACACTATTGGCTTCACAGATCAATATTATACTGCACATGTGCAATGCATGAAAGGTTTTAAAACACATTCAAGGTTCTAGATCTACTTTTATGGTCATGTTCTAGCTCAAGTTTTGACTCAACGCACAGTGGTTGGGGCCAAGGGCTTTAGATCGAAGGACGAATCACGTTGGAGCAAGGTTAAGTCAGGTCAACCTACGTACTTGGAATGGGATTGGGAGGCTAAAGTATAGGGGCAAATTGGGCTAACTTTATTCATTGTCACTATAATATAAGCAAGCGGTAGGTAAACATCGCCCAGTTAATACCGTTGTGTAATCTAACAAAGGAATGACTTGCCCACAGTGCTATCACTCAAGGCATGGTGTTGTGTAATCACGTGTTATATTAAGACAGCTACAGTGTTAGCTTACCTTTGTGTAATTACGCCGATGTCCTAGGATCATTTCACTGTGGCTTCATTTGCCAAAATAATGCATTAGTAAGAAATGTTGCAGTTAAAAAGACGCATTTAACTAATAGTAGGATACTGGATTTTGAAAGAGAATTAGACCTGACAAAACAATTTTCTTTGATTAATATTTTGAAATAGAAATTGTTACAGAATATTAAATTCAATCATGTGCTTTAGATGGGTAGAATATAGTAATGTGTTGGCAAAATGTAATCATAGAATTCTCATGCGACAGCTTTTAAACATCTCTTCTAATTAAAGCGTCTATAAAGGAAAATAAATTATCATTTCTCTACGTTGTATAAAATTTATACTTTTGTAAAATAAGAAATAATCTGGCAATTATTTTTTTGTTAATTCCTTTTCCCCCTCACTTTCCTGTTTTTACTTCAAGAAATAAATTGTACGGTGTTGTAACGTTATTTGCCACCCTNTGGATTTTGAAAGAGAATTAGACCTGACAAAACAATTTTCTTTGATTAATATTTTGAAATAGAAATTGTTACAGAATATTAAATTCAATCATGTGCTTTAGATGGGTAGAATATAGTAATGTGTTGGCAAAATGTAATCATAGAATTCTCATGCGACAGCTTTTAAACATCTATTCTAATTAAAGCGTCTATAAAGGAAAATAAATTATCATTTCTCTACGTTGTATAAAATTTATACTTTTGTAAAATAAGAAATAATCTGGCAATTATTTTTTTGTTAATTCCTTTTCCCCCTCACTTTCCTGTTTTTACTTCAAGAAATAAATTGTACGGTGTTGTAACGTTATTTTCCACCCTACCATGTATTTCCCCATATGTTTCTATTTTTTGTAAATAGTTTCCAATTTATTTTAGTTTGAAATGAAGCACTTCAAAGTTCGGCCGCCGCTTAACGCGCTGTGTTACCGGGGTGACAGATAATACTATTTACATCCATTCAAAAATAAAGGACGGAAGGAACAACGTATAACATTGTTTTAAATAATTTAAATAAGGAATTTTAATTTAAGGATGAACACTTACCTTTTATTAAACATATTAATTATCCTTCAAAGAAGTTTGTTGACTCTTCTTTATTTATTTCCAATGGCAGCCATGTTTTTTTTCAAGGCATGCGCAGATCTTTCAAACAAGTGAGTGGCGGGTCTCGCGATTGTAAAAGAAGTAAGAAAAGAAAAAATACGTGATGTAAATAACTCCAAACTAGCGCGCATTTCAATTCTGACAGATGAAAATAAACATTTAATTCTCTTAAGAAACATTGTTCATATTCATTGACATATTATATTTCAATCTTTATATTAAATTAGCATTTTATTTTATATTCATCTCTAGTCCATAACCAACATTTTATCTTTTGTTTTAATATATTAGGTTTCTCTTTGGACTTGGAAGTAAATAGAACGTTTTAAAATTTGATTCTTGGAACACTTTCTGAAGAAGATTGTTGTCTTCTTCCTCTTGTGTTATTTTAACATGGAGCAAAATCTGTGTAGCTTCTAACTAAATTTATTTTTAAAGAGGAACAATAGCTTGATGGAAAGAAATTCATGCTGTTTCAACATGGACGAATTCATTGGTGAGATCAAGCCAGATCTTCAAATTTAAATATATATTTTTCTCTTTTATCAAGAAACCAGGCTTTATGTAAAAACTTTCAGAAAAGACTAAATATATTCAGACTCTTTATCTATTCCAGAGAATTAATATCAAATTTTATGTCTAAATGTTAATTATATTGATGATTTTTTTCTTCTCTTTCCTCAACAATACCTTTTTTCTTGTCATATATTATATAAGTTCAGCCTATATTATCTTTCTTTTACTCTAATATTATATGTTCTAAGCTTCTTAATTCAGCCCTGCTCAGAGATTGTTATTTCACGTGATAAACTTTTGTTTAAGAATATAGGTAATACCATATATTTTATTTTGTCAGATTAGAATTAGACTTATTCGGAATTCCATAGGTCGGATTGGAATGTGGTAAAAAAGGAAATAATAATAAACCCACAAAAGTTCAATAATTTTCTTTTTTATATTTTTTATTGTAGTACATTTTATTTCAACAATCCATTTTATTTAGATTGTCCATGTTTTATTTTAAGTATTCTTTCAACGCCTGTAGATATCCCAGTGGTCTCGAGTATTAAGAGTCATCGTGCTTCCGTCAAAGTTAACCGAGGTCATGGACAAAGAAACAATTCTTTGTGGCCGAGGTAGAGGTATTATTAAAATTATTATTTTCTCCTAGATCCTAGGAGTGGCGGTAAAAAAAAACACACAATTTTATTCATCTCGACGTTAACTTTCACTATGTGAACATATTTGGAAGACACAGAAAATATACTCACACACACACACACATATATATATATATATATTTATTCATTTTATTTACAATGTAATTAATATTTTAGCTATATATTTACTTTCAAACATTTAATATACTAATTGACATTTATTCTTGGATTCTTTATTCTTAATGAGGTATAAGTTTTTAAACAATCTAATTAATTTTAAATGTTGAAATAAACTAAAATATTATTTACTAATAGCTATAATATATTAAGGATTCTTGGATGGATACTATACACACCATTTGAGATTAAGACAAATAATATATAACTTAGATCATGTTCCATGAATTATAAACTGATTCTTTCTATATTTAATATTCAAGGATGTCCAAATTTTAACATTTGAGAAGCAATATTAATTAGAAAATTAATTTTATCCAAACAATTATTCTTGCTAATAAAGGATTATTTTAAATTCAGCTAACCAAAGACAATAGCCTAACTTATCAATATACAGCTTGAACACTTCAAAGAAATTAGGTCTGGTGGAGTTGAAGGGTTGCGTCATAAAAGGTATTGAATAAAAGGTAATCCGGTTAGAAATACAGTATTTCAGAAAAAAAGATATTAACTATAGTCTATATCTCCCACCCCACTCCATTCTCAATTATTTGTGTTCCTTGAGAGTCCGTTGTCTTGCAGATACCCTGGGTTATAATCTTCTTAGCGGTCCAACAAGGATGCTGTAGAGAGAGAGTGGGTATTAAGCTCTCTTTCCCGAGTCTTCCTTCTCCCCTTGTCCACGGGATTAAAGCTCTCAAAAACTACCGGGGTATCATGGTGTCGCAAGCTGGTCACGCCAGATTAAACACTTTTCATATTCTACTCGTGTCATAATGACATATACCTTTATTTCAACATTTAAGTTAATATTTTCCTGTATTTCTACACCAAAATATAATTAAAGAAAGATTAATACATTCATATTTAAATGTACTAGAATAATTTCTTATTACTACCTACAGCGATGAGCACATGGACATGGATGTCGTACAACTAATTATACATCTCATCTATACGGTAGGAGTGTAGGTAAGGTACAACTACAAGAACGTTCCTTATTGCCAACAATGACTAAAGTTCACTAATGGCAAACTATTCATAAATAATTGTTATTTGCTTGGTGATCCAGTAAAACCATTTAATTTGAAGTCCAAAGGATTTCTATAAAACTCGAAAGATCCTAAATCTAGGCTGCTGGTACACACACTAGGTCAATGGCCTTAAAATATGATAAATATAGACACACACATTCTATATAGTACACGTATACACAATATATGTAGTCTACATGAACAAACAAGAAACAATTAAACATAAAATATAAAAACTTTCAAAAATTTAACTTGAAAAAGCAGACTTAAACCAGTGAGTCAGGGTGACACGTGATTACATTGTCACACAGAGGCGATGAGCGCCAACATATCTTCTCTTTATGCAACCCGCTCGCCGCCTGTGGTGAATTTCCCCGCTTTCTCTTTCACTACGCGTCAATAACTAGCTCTAAGTGACATTGTTGGCATATGGCGTGATTTAATATCGTTATCGATATAATATCGTAAGTTAAGTTTGAAATGAGTACAATCTCGAAAAAAAATTAACAGTGGCTAGGCTTAGAACTGTAAAATACTTCCTTCTAAAATTCTAATTAAATGTTATTTTCTACCATTGATTTGAATAGGAATATCATGGGGAATCAGTGTAGGTCAGAATTATCCAATATTTCTAAATAACCAATGTCGAACTATACAGATTCTACTGTACTATATCTTCAATAAAGATCTAGTTATAAAACAATATTAGCTCTACTAATGATTCTAGCCAATTTATGCAATAAAGAACATTCTGCTAGATATTAATTAACTACCCTCCTACCATTGACTAGATTGGACTCGACACGAATAACAAGTTTGTACAATCATTTTAATAATTTTGTGGAAGAAGTCACTTATGTTTAACTTTCATTTTAATATGTTTCATTTTGATAATTATACTGTTAATTGTTTTTTACATGTGTAAGGTACATGAATATAGCCTGATCGACTATTTTAACCTTTCTATTAATTATCTTTCTACTGTCACTGTTTAAATATATTAATCATTACAGAACATGTCTTCCTTGTCAACTTATTTTCAAACTATTTACTTGTATATTTAATTATTCAAATAATAAGTTCATTACCATTGGCATACTAATTTACCTATTGTTTTTTGTTTAAGTCGTACTCTTCATATAACCTATAATCTTTATTTCAAGTATTCACAATTTTTTTTAGAGTATTTAACGTTTGTATTGTATTAATTACGCCAATCTAGTCAATTGCCAATCTACACTATTCATTTTGCTTATCAGCTAATCCTATAATCTACTACTCTTAAAATATTGTATCAGCACAAATTCATATTAGTTCCTTGTTTTATGCTATCTAATTTCAGAACATTACTATTTAACAATATCAATGATGATTTTTAGAAATGTTAATGTACCTGTTTTATTTGACTTAATTCATGACAAGTTAGTTTTTCCTTGAATAAATTATCTTCATGCTATATTTCTTATTCTATCCTGTTAAATTAACCAAAGAAGTTGTACCAATCAATTTAAGTAGTTGTACCATCTAAGTATATTCCTTATTTTATAAAAATGTAAATAAATTGAATACTACTCCTGAATTTAATTCAGTCCCTTTAAAATAATTATACTTGTATATAAGTTAATTTAATTGATTTAATCATACTTACAAACTAATCTTAAGGACTTTAAAAAGTAAATAAAATGTATCATGTATCATATTTGTTTATTTGAAAAAATAGCCCATGACCACGGCCCGATTCCCATGTTAAGATTCATTTTTCAAAATTCACGAATACACGCCCCTAAGGTTAAGCTCATATAACCTGTTTTTAGTGATAAAGAAGAGCTTAGGATTTAAATATATGTTTAATTTACCAAGGGGGCTTTTCCTTGAATGGTTTTACAACGATTTATTCACCCAGATTCGGATACAATTCTTCTGAATTCTACCTTCTCCACCCTACCTCATTAGTGAAGTTAAATGAGAATATCCCAGGACAGGTCAGTTAAATTTTAAAACATAATATTTTTATAAATTCATGTTAACAAAAGGAAGTACTGATTAATAGGATATCAAATTTAACAAGAGTTATTTGAGGCTCAAATAAATATTCGCCTTTTATTCTACAATCTGTTTTTAAACATTTTAAAAACCAGTTGTTCAACTTTGGATTATTAAAATGTGTTTAATTATCCGTTCAAACTAAACACATATTTTAATTACAGATGGGGTAATAATGCAATAAGGCTACCTGCATTAGTGTGGAGTTTGAATGATATTAATTAAAAAGAAATACCCACAGTGCAGCAGTGCGCGTTTTTAGGCCCAGCCACTAAGCCATATTAAATATAGTCTATATGAGTATTAAAGCTATTCTGCATGCCCACCCATGTGAGTTTTATTAAATATCTAGTTTATGAAAATAGCGTGTATTTTTTAATTCCATAATCATCTAGGAAACATATATTTTCTTTACATGGCATATTTCGACAGCCACAAAATTGTCACCCACTTTTGTCAAATATTGAGTAGAGGCAAATGAAGATTTTTTTAAAAATCACATAGACCAGTTATAATTTTATTCTTTATTTTCAATATGAAATATTAAACAATAGAATCTTTTAAAAAACTTGTAATAAATATACTATAAAATCAATATATTTTAAATATTTAGAGGAGTTACAATATAATTATATTCTGAAAATTAAATAGTATTTTCCATTTAAATCAAGCTAAAATATTATTTAACTATAATTTTTTTTTCAAATTCAGAAAACTAAACTCAACAAACTTTACTAATACTTGGTAATATTACTAAAATGACACTTTAATTTACATTATGTTAATACAAAAGGGTAGTAATGTTTATAATGTAACAAAAGCAATATTTATTACAGACACATAAAATTACCATTCGAAATTGTATATTTTATTAATAGCCAAAATATTTAATTTACAAGAAGTTGTTGCTAAATGTCTGACTTTGTTTTTTCACAAAAATATTTATTTGTAAATATCAAAGAATCATAAAGAGGACCATACATAGCAGGGAATTGCCCACTTGAGCAGAGCGTCATCAACTGGTCGTACTTGTCTTTAGATATAAGCAGTGGTTCTGAATATCCGAGTATTGTGTGAGGTCTGTTCGCCTTCCTCTGTGTCTTCTTGCTCATACATTTATTGAGATCGATCTTGTAGCCATATGGTCAGCTTTAAAAATTATTGTTTCTAGCGAGCATGGTCGTATTGTGACTTCTTTCATATCATTATATTTAACCGCATTGACGTTATAATCTGTACGTACCAGTTCCTTTGGTCAAACGTGATAATCTCTTTCATGTCAAACATGTCATCCTGGCTTACATCACTTACATTGCATGCTCTACCATTCACCTTTGCCTTGATCATCATCAGCCATTGATCTGGGGTAAATATACATAGTCCTTTTCTTTACCTTTCAATGAGAGCATGCATGGAATCTCCCCCATTTTGAGTGTGTTCCTTTTCTTGGAGTCGATGTGTTACTGTTACAGTATATTCAACTGCCTTATAGGAATACATTCCCTACATTGTACGATTGTGGTTTCATCCACTACAGTTATCACTATAGAAATATTTCTTTCACTCCCATGTTAATTCGGGTCTTCATACACTTCATTACAAAACTAACTATATCATTACTGCCCCCCCCTTTTTTTTTACCAATAGTCTCGTGCCAAGCAAAGCAAAACCCTTCTCGCATTGTAAAATAAGCTCAAGTCACATTGAGGGGTGGGAGGGGGGGGTTAGAATTGTTTGTAGGTCATAACACGCTAAACAAATAGAATTTTCATTCATGCCTCTTTCTTTGTCAAGATCTTTTGTTTGACGAAAATGTAAAGGTACCCTTTTTGTGTTTGTTAAATTCTTCTTCTATTTGAGTTTTATGATTTTGATAACTTTTTTTTGTAGCGATTACGTAGTTCACATTTATCTTTTTTTGGCATAAAAATATTGAATTTTCTCAGAAAACTATCTCTATTCTGGTGTCCTGTCAATTTTTCATCTTTATTTTCCCCGGTCCAATCCTTGTAGAGACGATACAGTTTTTCAATGCTGAGACCTTCTAAATACCTTCTGGAAGTTTATTTTCTTGTATAGTATGAATGGAAAAGAGGAAATGATGTGATGTGATCCCTAACACTTTTCTTCACTATTTCACTCATAGCTTGCTTACCTCTTTTTAAATGACGTCCTCTGCTATCGGGTGGAACTGTCCCAGTTTCTGAGGGGTTTACTTTTTACATTGCAGTTATAAACTACATGTCATTCATTCCTAGTGTGTGTAAAAACATTGTTTTACACGCGTGCACTTCTTGTCCTTGAACAATAAAAGTATTAAATAAACTACATTTTCTTTGTGAATTTTCTTTAAAGGAAATCTATTTTTAATCCGCCCTATGTACTCTTCTTGCTATGTAATCCCACTGTCTAACAGAATTGACAATACTCCAGAACATTTAAACTGTGTTTCTTCTCTTAGAAATGTACTTTGTTTCTGCATTGAAACCTGCAATTAATACCCCATTTATCTCGCATTAACATTTTTTCCTGTAACACGGGTAACATATTCCAAACCACGGTTTCTATTTTCTTGGGCCTCTAATACTTTCCACTGTGCGCTATTTCTCTCTCTTTTTCTTCCAAGGTTGATTTTCTTTGACGCAATACGTTTCTTTACCAAATATGTTTCCAATAAATCTGAGTCAACTATCACCCCATTTGTGTCTTCCTCACTGGTTACTGTTTCAATATTCACATTTTCACTAAGTTGATTTATTTTGAGTTTTTCCTTTGGTATGCTTAAAACTTATTTGGTACAAAATCAAACCAGTTCTTCCCGTTCATAATCATGTATCACATTGCAGTCTTTGTCTAAATCTAAACTTATCTTTCCAAACCCAATAAATTCCATATTTTCTGGTTGAATTAACTTTTTTATAATTATTTTGCGTTTTTTATTAGAAATTCTTGGAATTTCTTCTTCAGAAGATGAATAAAGTTTCTCCTGATCAGGATCATTGTTGAGGTTGTCATAATTATCTTTGTCGAATTCCGACATTAGCGTGTGGATGGTTATTATATACTTAATTCTAGAGGGACGTTGTAATGTCATCAATTATCAATTTTATTTCCCTATTAGTATTTTTTGTTCAGTCATTAATTGGTTTTCAACTATTTTAGCTTACTTTATTCAGAAATTATTTGGGACTCAAAAATAAATAAAATGGGCTAATCAAATTTATCGGAGTCATCTAATTGGTTGTTGTAATTCCATTTTAGTGTAGTTTTATTTATGGTTTTTGAATATATTTTTTGTTGAAATGGTCACATTCACTATATTGTAGTTCTCAACAATACTATTTTTCAATCATTTTTCCTAATATTTCAAAATTTGATGGTGAATATTCTTGTATTTCAATGGGTATACTTTGGTGTTCTGGTGTGTTTGGGTTCCCAACTGTAGACATGAGAGCTCCCTCTTGCAGGGGCAGTGCCACTACCTGCACTCCCTTCCTCCACCACCTGAAATACACATTGGGGCATACTAAACTATTTTGTAATCACTTTTTCAAACAAACATGATATATCTAGTGTGTTACTATCATACTACTTTATACTGAAACTATATTTTTAAAGGGTAGTTTAAATTGTTCAACTTATATTATGCTAAAGTGCTAAACAAACATATACACGTATCTCAATAGAAAAATAGTAATTATTAATATATTTAGTAAACTGTTGAAAACCATAACTTTATCTTAACCTCAAAATGTTCCAATAAATAAAATGTGAAAGGTGTTTGAATTCATTACAAGTTATATCATTTTTAGTTACACTTACCATTATTCTTGGATACAGATTTGGAATCATTATCCTATTGGCACAATTTAATTATACGTTTGTTTCAGAAGCTAATCAAACTATTGTCCAAAATTATAAATTACTAAATAATTCAAAAAGAACAACTAAAACCGGTTTGAATAACTGTTGTAGTACATAAATTGTTATCGGTTTGCCAACATTTTAAATATTAGTGTTCCTAAGCATAATAATGTATGTGTACTGGAAACTGTTGATCATCAAAGAATATTACTGCACTTGATACGAGAAAATTAACATTTACAAAACAAATTTATTATGTAAATTTTATTTTATTCTTTTTAGTTGGGTCTCGTTGTAATTTAACTTAAAATGGACCATACTCAATATATTCATATTAGAGTTAAAATAATGATAAAGAAAGAATGGCAATTTAATCTTTCTACTCAATTGCTATGATATCTTAGTTTTGGCAAAAAGTGAGTTACAATGATTGGCATGTGCTACAGACATTACATGAAATGCACAGGCACCTGCTCTATTCCTTCATTTATATTTAAAGGAGGGGGGAGGTGTGTGTTTAAATATTAAACCTGATAGAGAGGACAGCGCACAAACAAACATGTTAATTAGTAATGAGAACAAAGGATAAGTGAGAACAATATAATTTAATTAAACAACATACAAAAAGCAAGATTAGGACACCATCTCAATGAGCATAGTCTATAGGTATTTGATAGATATTAGGTAGCCAGCTATATATATATAGACATATATATGTCTATATATATATATATATATCAACTATGGACGTGAAGCGCCCAATAAAGCTAAAATATTGGGCGAGTTGTAGTTCGGTTGTATAGAGTACCTGTGATAAGGAACTAAGTGAAGCCCTCTCATATTGGGCAAGGTGTGATTAATGTTGAAATGACAAATACCACGGGCCGTGCCTAAATGGCAGTTAAGCCCCACAAGTTGAGCCCCAACTGTAGTTCAACGAGATACTACCATACAAGTGAATAAATAGTAACGCGAGCCATGCCTGAGAGGCAGACACGGCCCACAAGCACAACACCCCTAAAGGGGAGTTCAAAACACAACACTAGTGACTCAAGTACGTGAGCCAAGCCAGATGGGCAGAGGTGGCCCACAGTTTGAACTCCCTTGAATAACTCGAACCATCTCTATCCCAGTCAGCTACCTCCGGGATAAAAATTGTTCACACTGGGTGAGACGCGGGAAACATTCCCTTCAGGCGCTGGTCCAAGGACTCAGCAGAAGAAACCCATGAAGCGCGAGAACCAGTAGATCTAATTAAAATAGAACTCTAAGCCCTAAGCATAGCTAACTTACCTAACATCCCTTAAATAACTAATCATAGTGCTAATCACTACGCCTTGCCAAGATAGAGACTACTCCTTGTTGTCTCACGATTATGTAGAGGCCCTAGTTACGTCCTCCTATCCAGTGGATCCGACATAGCAACCAACGTGACCATCGTCGAGTACTTTCTTCTCTCGATGCAGGACGTCCGTAGTTCGGATTATTGGTGATAGTTGTAGCCGTAGTCCTTGTAGTGTTGTCATTATTCCAATGTGTTCGTTGTTATCTCCATTGCCAGCCTGCTGCAGCATCTATAGTAAGATTCGCAAGGCCTTGTGGGTCGGCCACAAGTGAAGAGTGGGGGAAGCTTCGGTTGAGCTCTGGAAGGTAGAGTCGCCGAGCGTACCATCCGCGAGCCACCTTCAGTTAACTCGGAACTTTGGTGAGTGCGGTGCAACATTATCTCGAGGCGCGGTCCGTCCCCATTCAAGGGGCGTCTCTTCTGATGGGGCAGATGTTTTCTAGGAAGAGTCCGGGCAGTTGGTATGTGAGAAGAATAAACATATGTTACGAGTATTGTATGTAGAAACAGTATGCTAGAATTAAGTTCCTAATTACTTGCTTGGAGTAATTATTATTCATATTCCGAGGTTTAACGGGGCTAAGCCAGCCTGGCCGATTACAGAAACACTATTTAATTTTGTTTTGAATGTTTATTGCTTACTACACCTCTGTCAGCAAGGTATAAGCCTCTCACCTGCTGTCAAGGAACGTCCCAATGGTTCCCTATGGGTGTGAAACGTGGTCTCTTAACCTACATGACAGAAACAAATTTAGGGTGCTCGAAAGAAAAGTGCTTAGGAAGATATTTAGTTAAATAATGGATGAGGATACTGAGTAGTGGAGGAGGCTACATAATTATGAGTTACATAACCGGTAACCATCACAAGCCGTTGTTAGAATAATCAGGTCTCGTTGATTACGGTGGACAGGACATGCAGTGAAATTGAGAGATTCTAGAACCTTGTTCAGGGACTGGCTGGCAAACAAAATGAGAATAAACCATTAGGAAGATATAAACACAGATTAGAGTGTAGCAATTGAATGTATCTGAGAGAGATAGGGTATAATGAGGTGTACTGGGTAGAATTAGCTCAAGATAGATAGGATGTAATGAGTTGGATTGGGTAGAACTAGCTCGAGATAGGATGTAATGAGGTGTACTGGTTAGAACTAGCTCGAGATAGGTGCGGCGATGAATTTTCAATTTCTTGCCATACGTATAACCTGAACATGTAATAAGACGTGGCGATAGAAATAAATGGTACGGGGCACCACACGGACGTACTCTCTAGTTTATTTTAAAATACCTTGGTAGAGGAACACGTCACTAAGTAACATAAATGAAATAATCTACACGGTTACAGAAATATTGCTTAATGAGAAATATCTCTGTCCACCAAGCACAAAAATCTATTTAAATTTAAAGTGCTTAATAGTACAGTTGTTCTCACATACCTCATACACTTTTGCTTTTATAAAAACATATTTCTTATTAAATATTTTATTCTTAATTGCACTACAACTTTACAATGATGACCTCTGTTGTATCTCAAATAGTTGACAACAAATACTTAAAATGAAAAATTACTGCTTTAGTAAAGTATCCTCAAAGTAATTTTCATGTGAAAAATAAAGTTTACATTTCCTTTTATAATTTTAAACAGTGTAGATCTATTGATACAAATTTGAATCAAATTCTTTTGAGCTTATTAAAAGGTTATACATTTTTTCTAATTTTGCCCTATATATAACTAGTTCCAAAAACTTCTTGGTAGAATCTTATAAAAACTCTAGATTCCATTTTTTAGCCTTATCGGTAAAATGTTTTTCACTCTAGCTCAAGATACAGACAGACAGACAGACAGACGGTTTGCAAAAATCACATTTTTTGTTTCATGGAGCCATGAAACGTCGAAATTTATCAAAATCTTGAGTTGTATTTTTCTACGATCACAATACTACTCTCTACGAGTGATCGACAGAAAGTGAAAATGAGTTCCTAACACCATAGAGTAAGTAAGTTCATGATATTTAAAATTAAAGTGTTAAATCAATAACATCGTTTAAATTTAGATTTCTAACAAAATTTTAATTATATATTTTAATTTGATCATTAATAAATTAATAAGGCATATATTTTAATTTAATTATTAGGATAAGATGAAAGCTACATATAAATAACTTTATCCTCTTTCAACTTATTAAAAACACAATTCCATCTTGTCTATCATTTTACAGAAACTTTGTTTGGATCATAATAAATTGACAAATTACAAGATATAACAAATAAGATGCAAAATATAGGAACATTTAGTGTTTAATGAATGAATCTTCTCATTACCTAAATACCACTACTAGCTAGGCTGATATGGTGTTAAATTAGGCACCCAAACATGACATAAATACACCTCCTTGGTGTTGAAGAGGTTCTTAAACTTGAGCCCTAACTTCTTGCACAAGGAGAATCCCTCCTAATTGCATTGATCAGATAACAAGAGGTACTTAGAGAAAGATAATTAGTGAGCTCATTGGTTCAAAGGAACGTACGTTGAAATGATCAGAACTATCTTTCATTTGAATGGAGACCTGAGATAATGTGTATGAATGGGAAACAGGAAGATCTTTGCTTTGACTGATTTACAAAATATGACGGATAAATAGATGAAACAACATATTAATGTGTGTAAAGAGACAGAGAGGCTGTGTGTGTGTGTGTGTCCCACGTATTCTATCACTCATCTGCATGATTATACTAATGGAAAATAAATTAGAAAGGATGTGTTTCAAGGAAATGTATTCATATTTACGTGGAGTGATAGTGGATAACCAAAAAAGACAAGAACATTATTTTCTTTGTAGAACCATACTGGTGTTTATATAATACATCTGATATATATGCCCTGAACAAAAAAAACTAAATCTGAAATTGCATTAAAGCACATTACAGATCCCGTTAAGACTCTACACATGGACATCAGTGATACCAACCTTTACTACAAGAACATACTAATGAGACTGTATTATGAAATATAATCTCCATTTTGCGTCGCTTATCATAAAAGTTAGGCTGTATCCAATCAAACCGTCGTAGCAAGGGAGTTTTATAATATTTAGACCCATCCCTTTTATTGCTGACAATATTGTTCATATCTTATTGCATTTTTATTTTTGTTTGATAGATATGAATATTATCATACAAAAGTGAAATACACAAATCATAGGATCTGAAGTATGAATACATGAACATAGCTCAAGCAACATTTTTAGACGTCCTAGGAAAATTCACTTGTGGCCGGTTTCGGTTCTAAAAATGGTGATTTTCCAAGGTTTAAAGCATTTAATGCCATAATTGGAAAATCATTTGAATCTCACGATGGGCAACATAAACCCAGACTTTGGGAGTCGTACAACCTACCATGACAATACTGTGCCCCACTTTGGTTTGTAAGAGTTAGATTATCTATCAACTAACTGAGATAGTTTATATAACAATACTGTGCCCAGCGTTGATCTGTATAATCTCCATCTGCTCTCAATCAAGGGTAGCTTACTGATCAGTGATTTTTTTAATTACAAATATTTATTAAAATGTATCAAACAATTAATTTTAAAATTTATATCTAATGTAGCATTTATTGGAAATAAACTATAAAAAGCGTACGAAGAGTAAAGCAAGTAAACTCACCTTAGGCCCCATTCAGCTGCTTCAACTCACTATGTCCTCCCCACACAAGATAACAACAACATGCCTCTATGAAATTGACCGGGCAACTAAAAGAGGAAATATCATGCAAGACTGAACAGTGCTGTATCTCGAGGCATGGTGGGAAATGTGTGGTGCGCGTGCGCAAGACTGTGATGTTATGTTGGAACATGTGGCCTAGAATGATCTACCAGCTCCTCGGGTGTTTTTCCGTCATCTGTCTATCCCCTCAATCTCTTCATTGTTCTGTGTTGGCCGTTGTTTTTGTTTACCCCTCTTCCCCCTTTCTGAGCTAGTATGAGCATATATAATGGTGTAATTCAAAATGTACGGCACTCTTGTCAGGATCGTGTCCTCGGACACACCTAGATGTCCAGGATAGTTTAGGAAGGTACTAAATTCCTTTTCGGCTAAATTTACATAGAAATTCTTTTGGGCGAGTTCATATTCATAGTTAATAAACATTTATAACCTGAAATCTTCTATTTATTTACTTCGACATGAAGCCCCATAAGGGTTCGTGTGATGTCATGACTATTTGATTACAAATTATTTTTGAGAGATTTGACGTTTATTGCCCATACGGCAGGGAAAGTTTATTTTTGCGTAAGAAACGTTATTATCTGCGTGGCAGAAATATTCATATTGTTGTCAAAGTAAATGTTTGTAGCTTATTACCCATATGGCAGGGAAAGTTTATTGTTGCGTAAGGAATTACCTGTGTGTCAGGAAAATATTGTATGGTCTCATGAAAAAGGTATTAGAAAATATAGCCCATACGGCACCTAATGTTTTATATTGTTTTGGAGGAAGTTACATTTTTACCACCCTTTTTGGAGTAATCTTATATTTTACATAGAATTGGAACCAATTCATGGTTACTGAAAGTTCCCGTAACTCTTGTTTTGTCATAGCTTCATATTACACATATACTGTTAAATATTTATCATCAATAAAACTAAAATGTTATTTTTGACATATTTCGTTATATCGAACCTTTATGATACCCTTCACTTGTACCCGTAATATATATTGAAATAGTTGGGATGTGAGTTCATAGAAGCAGAAAGTGAATAGACCAGAGTCGGCCTATTTGCTTTTCGTTATTATCCTATCGACTCCTCTGCAATTATTGTTTCCTTTTTTTATGGTTAATTTATGTTGTGCGCCAGCCTTATTCTTTTGGGAAGACTAAGGGCGGTGTTACACTATAAAGAGTTTGACCTACCAAATATCACTTATCTTGATTTTTGGGTAAACAATCTTTGAAAGGTAATTTAAAAATGATTGGGTTTTCTAAGATTCGAGATATTTCTTAAATGGCTCTAACCACTATGTAAAAAGTATATCTTAGGAATAAAACTATATTCAAACTTTTTTGAGAAAAATTCGCTTAAATTTAGTTTATTGATGACTGGGCTTTTAAAATTTTGAATATTCTAAAAAAAATGGCTTGTGATTTGGTTCGAAAGGATTATCAGTTAAGTGTTTTTACAAGATAAATAAATATATATGTTTGTTTTTCTCTAAAAAATTATTTTATAGTGGTTTACTGATGGCATATATTTGTAAAATTTAATATATTTGGGAAATAGTTATAAAGATCTTGTTCAAATGTTATATCGGGCGACTGTTTCACATGATTAATAATAATAATTGTTTATATTTCTAAAACAAATTAATTTAAGGGTAGCTTACTTGTTGTGACCAATTATAGAGATTTTGAAATATTTCGAAACTGGTCTCGAAGTTTGAGCTCAAAATGGATATCAGAGAATAGTTTTTCATCATAAATGTGATTAAGTTTTTTCTCTGCAAATTAGTAATAGTTAGATAATAGATTACAAATATTTTATTTTTGAAAACTTGAAATTTGTTAAAAGTACTTTAACAGGTTTTTTAAACGTGTATATAAAGAAGTTTATTGTGATTAACAAGATGATGTATGTTCATTTTAATGAGGAAGATTTACTTAAGGGTTTTTAACTGAAAACATATATATTTAAAAAAAAAATCTCCAAGCCACAAAACACAACATAAGAAAGTGTGTGTGATTGTGTCATATCATTCATTTAGAAACCCAATGCTATAAGAGATAATTATTGCAAATGGCTTTGTCATACAAGTTGTGAGTTTTATGCCTTTCGTTCGATAAAGAACTATAAATGGAGAATGGAAAAGGGCGTAAAAATCAAAATTGTACTGAAATACTTGATTAAGTATCATCTACAAAAATGAGTTGGGCACCATAAAAAAATCAATCCAATTTCATTCAGACACACAATGAGAGAACATAAATTCTTATCAGATAATCCGATATTCGGAAAGTGTTTCCATCCGTTTCCATGACAACGAGAACCGCGTGTAATCAGTAGTCCACAACACTCTATCTAGATTCACAGAAGAAATCAAAATACGAGCCACATAGTTGGACTTGCTATCAAAGGGACGAAGAAGTTGGGCTCCAAACTTAGCAGGATAAAACTAGGTGTGTTTTATTTCAAAAAGTTTTTACAATCTCCTTCCATCAAATTGGGTATTTATTTGCTCGTAATAAGACCATGCGCAAGGTATTTTTGTTTAAAAACACCACGTTTGGTGTGTTCCACTGCTAGAGATGGTAGTAGTGTGATCAACCTACCAGTACAGCGTATATAAAGTGTGTATTGTGATGCCAGAGTACTTTTTAATAGCTTTTTATCGTATTTTTTATTCTGAGGTGTTTTAAGGAGGTGGACGACTATGGGCTGTCATTTATCCAAGTTTTTAGGGGTTTATTCTTGTCCAAACCTGTTTATTACCGCCCATTTTTCCCCATTTGATTTTATATTTGTACCCCATTTGATTTGTAAAGTGTGCAGATTTAATTTTGTGTGCCTCATTAGTTTTTAATGTGTGCCCCATTTGATTGTGTATGTGCCCCTTTGTTTTTATGTGTGTC
The DNA here is from genome assembly GCA_902141385.1 of Timema californicum. Classification (NCBI taxonomy): domain Eukaryota; kingdom Metazoa; phylum Arthropoda; class Insecta; order Phasmatodea; family Timematidae; genus Timema; species Timema californicum. The sequence continues at coordinate 5,188 of CABFOW010007420.1, read as the reverse complement.
CCGTGGCGTGGGAAGTTGTTTTAGTGATTGTGGGGCAGTTTTTAATTGTTTTAAAATGTCTGAGCGGAGGATATTGGGAGGGAGTATTTTTATTAGTGGGGGGAGCGAGCACTCCTTCTTCGACCGTGGTCACTCGTAGAGTGTGATCATTTGGTTAATCCCCATCTCTCATAAAAGTTCAATGTCTTATTCATATCCAATTTAATCGTGCTCCTCGCTAGTGGGGGCTTCCTCTCTCGGCGGCTGTTTAACAGAGAGTGTGAGCAAATCTCCCGGTCTCCACGGGTTCTTCTTATGAAACGCAGACCAGGTTATTTATTTACACCCGTTCTTTTGCTGCATCATATATCCACAGCACTCATATGTAATTTAAATGTAGCATTTGTGAGAGGTCCTACACAAAGATATTTAAACTTATTCGTCACAAACATCATTGTCATCAAACAACTTCCAATCCTGCTCACCAGGATGCCTGTTCAGACGATGAGGTATTGTGCAGTGCATTAGACCAGATAGAGAAAAGGAATACAATCTTGTCAAGTGCTTAAACGAACCTGAGAACAACAAAAGTTATAACGTTGTGCTATATGAAGAGGCCAGCAATGAACCGATCGTTTTTGTGCTTGATGGTGTGGGAAGAGTAAGGTTGCCCGGTAAAAACCGTGGATACATTGTCATTGTGTGTTCTAGCGCCTCCCAGCGTGTCCTGAACTATTTTGGAGGTGGCTCCTATTCATTTGCTAGATGGTAGAAGAGATTATATTCTATCCTGATGTTTTTTTATTAGGTAAAAGTGTGATTATATGTTTTTTTGCTATCACAATTATATAATCATGTTGCACGCTAAGCTCTCAACTTAATTACCTGTAGTGGTCACAAGACCTCAATAATATTGATGCTTGTCAATTAAAACAACTCTATATGGTTGTGGTTGCACTTTATGCATGTTTAAAATTAAATTAATTCATTGCTCTTTAGCAATTAAAAATTTAAAAAGAATTTTTTTTTCTAATCCCTAGAATATGTTGTTTGTAAATCCTTGAATATTCAAAGACAATGAAGATACCCATCTAACAAATTTGCCGGAATAAAATATCATACAGCGCAGACTGGTAATTGCTAAGCTTTATTGATTACACATGTGAGTTAATATAGCTTTAGTAAAAAAAATATGTGCTTGATTTATGTAATATAATATGTAGTAAAATGAGTAGAAAGTATGAACAAGTTTATTAGTATTATTATTTATATTATTATTATTTCAGAGAGTTTAATTTGCTATATATCATTGGTAATTTTAACTGAATTTTGTTGGGAGAAAGATATCAAATTCACACACAAGATCTAATATATTAATTTTTATTTATCAATTGTAACTGTTATGAGGGTAGAATACAGGCCAAGGCGTGAGTCCCAGTATATTGGAAGAGTATCAAAATAATTCACTAATGAGGTGTTATCATTGTTCGTTATGATGTAGTAGAAATGACAAACAAAGAAATTTTATTTTAAAATATAATTTAAATATGGTCTCAACTATATTTTGTTAACTTAATAATAACTTTATATAAATGTATATGTAATCTCAAATATAATTATGGGGACCTTGAATCAAATATATTAAAACAATCGGTCAGTGATATAAACTTGTGTAGCTGGGAGTGGGGTACAATATTAATTTAATAAATATGATTTCATAAACATTACAAACAAAAACATGTCTTATTATATATATTTTTTTAATGGTCTCAAGACAAAATTAGAGGAATTGTACCCATATTTGCGTGGGGGAGAATGGAAAGCCTATCAGATAACCTTTCTAAATACACCCGACGCGGATGAAGGAATCTATAGTACATCCTTTAAATTGAAAACTATGGTAAGTTTTTGTTTAGCTTACCTCTGAATCTTTATTAAAACTTATAATGTCCGTTTACAATACACACACATACACACACAGCCTCTCATCGTTCTAAATGTCTAATATTTAACACAAGAAAGAAGTAAGGCTGACTAAATTAGATACTAAGGGAATGTATCTCAATTTTCCAGAGTTTGGAGTGGAAAACGGTTTATTCAAAATTATCTAAAAATACTTTGCTGCAGGATCCAACCCCGACCTTCCCATAACAATTATCAAAACCTGTTTCTAAAAGGGAAAATCTTGTAATCTGGCACATATATTATTTATAGATCACGTGAACATGATAATCAGCCGGTGCAGCCACAGGGGCTGTTCTGTCACAAGTAACAACAATGGAATGTTGTGGACCTGTAAACATCGTTTATTTCAACGTCTTTGACATTGGAATGTAACGAACCTTTCATAATCAAGATAGTTTTCCACCTGAAGAAAGGGTAAATACCCCCTCCTCTCCCCCCTCCCACCCAGTCTTCCTCAATATTTCAAATGCTAGCAAGGACAATGACACATAGCAGTGTTCAGGAAATATTAACTAAGCTCACTTGCATCAGGCCCTTCCGAAAACATTCAAAGTATATTTAGGGCAGTAAGTTTCATACCCCCATCCGTAGTTTAGCTGCTTCGCAACATAATTCCGTTGAGAAACTTGTAGTGAAATACATATTGGGACTATCACATATAAGTAGCAGAATGTGTTATGACGTAAGCACCTCATATCCACACGGTACAGTGATTGCACTTAGCCTTGTTTCGAGAATAGTCACTGCAGCTAGAAAAGCAACTTTCAGTGAATAAACTAGGGATATGGGGAAGAGGGTGAATATTACAAATTGCAGCGAATAAATTAGGGAGCAATGAAGAAGAGGGTAAAATAGCTTAACAGCTGGAACTTTGAATATGCACCAAGAAAATGAATTATCATTGTAATATTAGTGAATTATGTAAATATGTAAATCTAGTTGGTTGGGAGATCGGAGTTTTCATCCTGGTCAGATGTATTTAGGGATGTTTTTCCTAATAGGTCTTCTAATCTCCCTCCACGCAGTCATCAAGATTGGGAAACCATTTAGTAAACGCAAATCTTAGCATGCCTGACCAAAGTTGGAACCCCGACCCCTCAACCGTTCCACCCCCTTCTCGGGGATTCCGGACGTGTAATACTATGCGGCCACAGATATGAGTGTTAAGGAAGAAATTAAACTTGAATTTATTAATTTTTCAAAGTAATTCTATTCCTCAAGTATTCGGAAGATAAATATCCCTCAGTAAGAAGAACGTGAATAAAATACTACCAAACCAACTATCGAAGGTATTCTTCGTTTACCCTATAAGGTAGCAAACATACCTTCTATTATTCCACTATGGTATATCTCACAAGAGGGTCATACTGTAAGACTGCTGCTACCTTTCAGGGTAAACATACCTTCTATCATTCCACTATGGTATATCTCACAAGAGGGTCATACTGTAAGACTGCTGCTACCTGTCAGGGTAATCATACCTTCTATCATTCCACTATGGTATATCTTACAAGATAGGGTCATACTGTAAGACTGCTGCTACCTTTCAGGGTAAACATACCTTCTATTATTCCACTATGATATATCTCACAAGAGGGTCATACTGTAAGACTGCTGCTACCTGTCAGGGTAATCATACCTTCTATTATTCCACTATGGTATATCTCACAAGAGGGTCATACTGTAAGACTGCTGCTACCTGTCAGGGTAAACGGAGCCTATCGGTGGACCAGCCAAGGAATCGACCTTCTGTGAAGTGCCCCAACAGTCTACCATGGTGGGACCTAAGACATAGAGTGTCAATCGATGCAGTGAGGAAACATACCCGCATTAGCGTGGAGGGAGAGTGGGAAAACACCCGCAGTACACGTACTCGGAATCCAAACCCCTCAATTACCCGTGTGTGAGGGAGGCTATCTGTAGAATTATGTTGTTAATTTAAAACTAATATCATATTACTGTTGTATCAAACGAATGTTATAGTATCGAAGTTGAGCATAAAACTAGTGCGTTAAGGCCGATACACACAGAATGCTAAGCTGAGCAATGGTCCCTTTTTTCACTCCAGAATTCAGTGTTGTTTCTTTCCGGTCTGCTCCAGTGAACTTTAGCTATGATGGCGGTCTCCAAAATGTCTTGTTGATGCTCAGGAGATAGTACTGAGGAATAAAAGATGCTGCTGTTAGCAGATGTTTTGGAAGATGAAGAACATTTAGGAGGTGGAGGTTTGACTTGTTCAATTAACGCTTCCACTTTAATTTTAAAAAAATTATTTAATATAAAATCTAAATAGAATATTTTTTAAATACACGCGAAACAAACTGAAAACAAAACGTCAAAACTTCTCTAGTTATTTTCACCAACCATCTCTGCGTTATGCGCATGAACGACGTAAGAGGGCTCAAGCTGACTCAGAAATACAAACGGGGGGAGCACGCACCGAAAAACAAAACCTCGTCTTCAACTAGAGATGAAGTCAAGAATCATGTTCTTTCATTCTCAGTTCATGAAAGCCACTACTCCAGACGGGATGCTGCACAAAAGTATCTCTTTGGAGATTTGAATTTAAATAAAATGTATGAACTTTACTTGGAGAAGCCAGTAGCTGCTAATCATGTTTCAAGAAAAATCTGCTCAAAGGTATTAAAAACACTTAGATTAAAATTTAAAAAACCCATAATGACACATGCAATACATGTGATACGCTTAATATGCATAAATAGATTGCTAGTGTAATATCAGAAGTTGATGAAATAGAATCAAAACTGATCCAACACCAAACTGAAGCAGATGGAGAAATCGACCAAAAGGGAGCAGATAAAGATTCATCCAAACCGAAAAACAAAGAAAAGGTGTAATCCTTTGATTTACAACAATGTCTCCCTAATCCATATTTAAAAACTTGTGTGGTATTTTAAAGAGCCAGTTGTGCTGGATACTGTTCGAGCCAAGTCTTCCCTGAGATCTCGAACCGCTCGGTATTTGATTGAGCTGCCTTTCTCAAGGCAAAAATAAAAGAGCTAGTTGTTTATCGGCAGTTCGTTGGTCAGCTCGCCGCGTGTTTTTAAACGCGAGGGGAGTTTATTTTAGCGACTGTCGCACACCCTTCGGGGAACCCGCACCTACACTAGACTAAAACTCGGGACAGACTGCCGGAGCTAGTTCTGTGGGGATACCTAATGGTGCCAACGAACCACAGTAGGGCGTAAATCGGGACCGGCTGCGAACCAATACCTCGTAGTCG
>CABFOW010007419.1:0-15822 GCA_902141385.1 Timema californicum | reverse complement strand
GGGGGGTGAGACGGGCTCTTAATACGTCTGGTTCTAGCTGTATTACCTACCTAAGTTAGGGGTTATTGGAGGGTGAAACGGGCTCTTAATACGTCTGATTCTAGCTGCATAACCTACCTAAGTTAGGTGTTATTGGAGGGTGAGACGGGCTCTTAATACGTCCGGTTCTAGCTGTATTACCTACCTAAGCTAGGTGTTATTGGAGGGTGAGACGGGCTCTTAATACGTCTGATTCTAGCTGCATAACCTACCTAAGCTAGGTGTTATCTGGGGGGTGAGACGGGCTCTTAAGACGTCTGGTTCTAGCTGTATCACCTACCTAAGTTAGGTGTTATCTGAGGCGTGAGACGGGCTCTTAAGACGTCTGGATATAGCTGTATTACCTACCTAAGCTATGTGTTATCTGGGGAGTGAGACGGGCTCTTAATACGTCTGATTCTAGCTGCATAACCTACCTAAGTTAGGTGTTATCTGGGAGGTGGGATGGGCTCTTAAGACGTCTGGTTCTAGCTGTATTACCTACCTAATTTAGGTGTTATCTGGGGGTTGAAACGCTCCCTTAATACAGGATTCGCACTCAGTCAATGCCATCATTTGCGAGCATGTATGCCGGTATTATGTAAACAACCGGTATCCAAAAGCTGGCCAGCCGGTTACTTGCGCAATTACAACAATATCAACACTTCCACATGTCTTCATCAGACCTTGGACGTCCGCTTCTAGCCTGTTAGGCATTTTCCAAGAGAGTTTCGTCCATACGCGTCGTGAGGTTAATTATCTCCACTTCGGTGGGCACGTGGACTGGATGTCAGGCTCGTATCTTCTGGTTGGCCGTCGGTGGGTTCATATCCCTCTCGGTGGTACACATTACATAGTTCCTACCTAATTAGTGTAAATATGTGGGTATCACGGGTGGGTAGTAAGATGCAAGCACTTCGGTGGCCGCATGGTATGAAGCTTCACTCTCACAATAGACGCGACTTCCGATGACGGGGAGATCGGGGTTTGAATCTCGGTCGACTGTACCGAGGTTTAAAAAATATATATTTTACTCCTCCCACGCAAATGCGGGTACACTTGTTATGAATATAACTTTCCTCATTCCTAAAACCATGACCGTATAACGAGTAGTAAGACGTGGTGATGATAAACAACTTTTTTTTAGTGTTAAAATTTTTAATAGAAATCATATGTATGGGGGGCGGGGGGGGGGGTGTTACTTGAACCAAAAAAGAAGTTAAGTACCACTGTTCTAGTGGACGCTGACTCGTATCCCGTAAAGAGTATACTCACACTTATTACACCTGTGTAGCACAAGCAGGCTATAGTTCAGGGGCATCTTATTTTCTTGTATCCGCCGACAATTGATACGCTGTGGAAATAGTGAATATAGGTATGCACCATACCTCCTTAGAAAGGGGGGTCCTTTAATTTCTATGAGGATATGGACCCTCCCTTCCCTTCTAAGTTTTCTCTTTCTACTGCCTTGCGGTTTTTGTATTACTGCCAAGATGATATGAACAGTGAAGAGCTTGCTATACAGGGTGTTCGAAAACTCTTAACCTAAACTGCACATTTAGCTTGATTGAAGCAAAAGTAATACAAAACCCTTATACACTTACATCCTGAAAACTCTGCTAATACCATTAAATTGTGTCCAAAGTTTCAGCGTACAGCGCCGGGAGAGCAAAGCTGTTCGAACATGCGTGTATAACAGGTTGCATAGGAGTTAGAAGCGTGGCACTATCCACCTCTACATTTTGGAGCACAGCAGCAAAACATACCAAAATTAATAGTACACAAAACGTCACTCTGTATAGAAATATGAATACGTTCTGAGGGTAATCATTAACGGTCCTTCATCACAGAAAGTGCTCGCCACTATTACACGTGCAGTGCCGCGTGCTTAGCTCCTATGCAACCTGTCGTAAACGCTTGTTCGAACAGCTTTGCTCTCCCGGCGTTGTACTTCGAAAATTTGGACACAATTTAATGGTATTAGCATAATTTTCCGGATATAAGTGTACAGTGATTTTGTATGACTTTTCGTTTAAACAATCTTCTTGTTTGTGCTATGGGTTTCCTAACACGCTGTATATCTAAAAACTGACCCGCTTCGGTACCGAATGGTCTAATCCAGCCTTTTAAACCGAACACACAATGCGGCCTGATTCATCTTTATAAAAACACTGAAAAAATATACAATCTGGGGCTCGTGAGCTTTTGGAAGTTTGTCATTAGTTGGGAATATCTTAGCAAGTGAGGTTAGCGTATCAAATTTTAAACTTTTCTCACCAGACATATATTTCCAGCTGTTGTTAAATCTGCTCACCAAATATGTGCAATGTTTGGTAGCACATGAGTGTGTGATCAGTGGTTTTCTATCAAGAAATGGAACAAACACCCTAAAGCTCACTTTTACGAACTCGTATTTAGCATCAGTAATTTAAAAGTAACTTTGGCATCAGATTTACAGCTTAACCATTTTCGTAAAGTATTCACGAGTTTTTTTTAAACTATAAGGATTTTAAAATTTAAATTTTCGCTCAATATGGTGGCAATATTGAATTTTCTGAAATGTGGGTTCATTGAGTTTTTTCCCCATAAATGGTTATCCAATCTTCAACACAAATGGCTGTACACTTCCTCCAAATTCAATCGTACACATCCCTAACTCATTATACTGGATATCATCTTTGAGAGAACTGCATGGTTACTATTGGGAAACAGCTTGTCATTCTCTTGTTTTCATGTGGTCAATTTCCCCTCAATTATAAGACAAAGTTTGGCAACGCTGGTTAGTCGAGGTTGCCAGTATCTCCTTCTTACCCCAGCACACCCCCTTTAGATATAACTGAGAGAGAGGATATTTGGCAACAGTTAACAGAGAGAGCGAAGATAAAGCTTTTCTACATACAACCTGCATTTCCCTCAAAGGTGATACAGTGTAAGGTAATCAGTACATAGGCGTATACCCCGAATGGGCAGTAAGACGCGGTGCTAAAAAAAACTATTTAAAGCAAGGACGCCTAAACTTTCAACATTTTTTTTTCAGTGTGAGTGTGTGCGTCAGTATTCGAATTCAATAGTCCGTTGTGCATACAGACTATGAGACCGCGCTGGCCACGGCATCATCTGCTAAATATAGCCACTGGAAGTGAGGTCGTCCCTGATGCATTCAAACTGCTCACATTAGCGTCGTGTGTGAGTGGGACAAGGGTGGAGTGGGGTGCGTCACATATAGCCCTATGCGAGGTGTTATGTTGGAAGCGACCACATTATGTTACATATGAGACATTTTCCTTTTGCGTATCTAGCCTATTGCTTTACTGGGTTTAGTTGCAGATGTGTAATTTCTGTCAATAATTATTTTTTATTCTTATATACAAAACCTACGATGTAGAATGTTCATAATACACAAGTACAAAATTATAATCTAATTTACTCGAGTATCTTAAGGGGGAGGGGGAGGGATGCGAGAAAAATCCCGTGTTTTTGCAGTTTTGCCTTTAACTCTTGTTTCATACATACCAAACTTAAAAAGCGCCAAGTCGTGTTTTTTTACGGCCTACGGACTTTTTTGATGAAATGAGTTAATGTCTAGCTCACCGTAATATGCAAAGTTGGGATACCTTAACAATATTTGATGATGAGTACAGGGCATGTAACTCATCATTTGGTAGACTCCTCAACTCTCAGTTATCTTCACCTTGTGGTATTTTTCCTAAATACTTTATTTCCATCATTTTCTTTGGCATACTCTCTTTTTCTATCCTCATTACATGGCCTTACCATCTCAGTCTTGCTTTCTCCACTACCTCATGTACTCCAACATCCTCATTACATGACCATTACCATCTCAGTCTTGCTTCCTCTACTATCTCATGTACTCCAACATCCTCATTACACGACCATACCATCTCAGTCTTGCTTCCTCTGCTATCTTATGTACTCCAACATCCTCATTACATGTCCATACCATCTCAGTCTTGCTTTCTCCACTATCTCATGTACTCCAACATCCTCATTACATGTCTATACCATCTCAATCTTGCTTCCTCTACTATCTCATGTACTCCAACATCCTCATTACATGACCATACCATCTCACTCTTGCTTCCTCAACTATCTCATGTATTCCCTGTACCCTCACTCTTTTCCGAATAACTGCATTCCCTTTCCACTGCTCCACTTTCCAATTTTCTCTTACATTCACTGTCCATGTTCCTGCTGTATATGTGACAATGGGTACAAAGTACGCCTTGTACAACACTTACTTACACTTAAAATACACTTCTCTTCTCCATAGCAGGTCTCTTGCACACCCATAGAACAACTCTCCCTGGTGTCCTCTTCTCATCAGGTCCTCTCTAATTCCACCTTTCTCCCGACTCACGCTTCCCGATAGGGTACAAGGATGAAACTACGCACATTAATTGCTTACTTGGTGTAGTTAGTTACCTCCAACATTCTTGGAACTGACATTTTTCCCCCATGGGAGATTTAGTACATCATGCTTCCCTGTCTTTGATCTATAACTATAGTGTTGGTCTATGGATCATTTCCTTCTTTTTTTAAAAATCCGAGGTTTGAAAAAAATTCATGATAACCTGGCAGACCCATGGATACAAATCTTAAACCCTCTTGTAAAAATATATTTGAAAATTTGTTATTGGTGCTGTTGGTGTCTTACTATCCCCTCAATCAGGGCAAATTTCTCCCTTCAAATGAAATGTATAGGTGCTCCACTTATATTAAACATCGTATTTTTCAATCGAGTTAGTTTGTGATCACTTAAAAAATGAAGGGAGAAAATATTCAAAGTTGTGGATGTAAAATATGATATTCCCCTCGCCCAATTCCTGCTACTAGTATATTAAGAAAAATTTATAAAAATAAAATATAAATCAAGTCATTTAATTTACTGATAGAAACAATATTTATCCTAAGTTTTGTTTTAACTAACACGCCAAAGAAACACAATCTTGAATCAACCACAAAATAAACTGCACACATTTCCTCATCTTTTTGTTTGTTATTTTAGGTAAAGTACCCTCAGTTTCTAAGTTTATGTGGACATATTAATGGACCATGATTAAAAAAGCCTTTACTATCAATATTGTAAGAGGCTTGTAAAAAAAACTAAGCCTGTGCCAACCTTTGACATTTTTATTTCAAATCCGAATCTCACCAAGATTCAGATCCGATTTGAAATTTGGAATCTCAATGAATTTTAGATTCGGATTCAATAGGTTTAGCTCAAAATTCGAGCCTTTAATTCATACTTAATCAATTATAAACCCAACTGGTATTGAGACGCGTTGATAATAAAAATCATATGATCTGCAACTGTAAAATCTCGTAGATACTATCAATACAAATTAAACTGTATCCGGAAACATTCTTGGGAGGAACTGTCCTCTGGATGACGTCATAGAAGGAAAGGTTGAGGGGGAAAAGAGCTTAGGAAGGAGGATTCAAATATTGGGTGATTTAAAGGAAGCTGAAGGAGAAGGCAGGGCATTGGTGGTCTAAGTTCAGTGACAAGAGGAATGGACCTGTCGTAAGACAGAACACACAATAATAATATCAGTACATATAAAATAACACCAATAATAAAATATAACGTTATCAATCTTGTCCTTAAAACAAGTTTGCATTTACTAAATGTTTCTTCCTACAATAATTCTTCTATACTCTAATCTCACTAAAGGTTCTTCCTACTATAATTATACTATACTCTTACTAAAGGTTCTTCCTACCATAATCCTACTATACTCTAATCATACTAAAGGTTCTTCCTACCATAATCCCACTATTCTCTAATCACACTAAAGGTTCTTCCTACCATACTCCTACTATAATCTTACTAAAAGGTTCTTCCTACCATACTCCTACTATAATCTCACTAAAGGTTCTTCCTACCATAATCCTACTATACTCTAAGCTCACTAAAGGTTCTTCCTACCATAATCCTACTATACTCTAAGCTCACTATACTCTAAGCTCACTAACGTATTGGAATCTACGGCTAATTCTTACCACTCTCGAGCGCCTTTTGATCGTCTCTTGTTGGACCTAATTGGCCTTAATTAATTTAGACAACTGTTCTTAAGTACCGAGACATTGTTCTACAGCCGTTAATTGAGGTATGTTTAGTGGGTCATTTCTGTTTTCAGGTCGCTCATGAACATTAAATGTAGCACACCGGTTTTCGAATTAAATTCAACTCTTTATTTTTTCTCATACAAAGAGAAAGTATTTTAATTATGAGAATTTTAGGCCTCGATATTATGATGAATCTTTACGTGCTATGTAGCCCTGAAGTCCCCCAAAATAAATAGATTTTGCCATTCTGTAGGTCCATCTGTCGTATGTTTGTCTCTGGTCCTTGGTCTGAAATGGTTTGATAGATTTTGTTCAAACTTGATATTTATATGTTATGTTTATTTGTTTTTGTATTTGGCTCTAGCCCTTAAATTAAGAGTAGTTTACTGGTGAGCTATTTTTGAAAATTCAGATTTAAAAAAAAAATGTTTGCATGTCCATGCATGACCCTCTTAATCCGAAAAAGTGGTTTTCCCAAGAACGTATTATCTGTCTGTGTCCAGGACTTTCCTAAGGTTTTCCCGAGGAGCCTTAGGAATTAGATATCTAAAGATCGAGAGAAAGAAAATGATGGAAATGGTTTGCAGGTTTTTCTCAAATCAATATTAGAAAATCTAAATATCGAAGCTGTCTGAATGGTGACCATTTACAATCCTACCTTCGTTTGTGACAAGAGTTATTATGAACTCTCATTCAACAAACTATTCTAAGATTATATTGTGTCAGGCATCAAATTCAAAGTCATTTGTTTAGTGAGAAAATACTTTTTTCAGGAAAGTTATATATTATGTGTTTTGATGAACAACTCGCAAGTCGAGTGTGGCCCGATCCATGGTTATGCGCTCCCCGCAGGCCTTTTAAGCCAAACACACAATGTGGCCTGATTCATCATTATAAAAACACTGTAGAAATACACAATCTGGGGCTATAATAAGCTTTTGGAAGTTTGTCATTAGTTGGAAATATCTGAGCAAGTAAGGTTAGCGTATCAAATTTTAAACTTTTCTCACCAGAGATCTATTTCCAGTTGTTGTTAAATCTGTTCACCAAATATGTGCAATGTTTGGCAGCACATAAGCGTGTGATTAGTGGTTTTCTATTAATAAAGGGAACAAACACCCTAAAGCTCACTTTTACGAACACGTATTTATCATCAGTAATTATAAAAGTAACTTCGACATAAGATTTAAAGCTTGATAATTTTTGTAAAGTATTCATGAGTTTTTTAAAATTTAAATTTTTAGCTTAATATGGTGGCAATATTGGATTTTCTGAAATGTGGGTGTATTGAGGGTTTTGTTTTCTTTCCATAAACGGTTTTCCACTCTTCCTCAACACAAATGGTTTTACACTTCCTCTAAATTCAATCCTACACATCCCTAACTAATTATACTTTATATCATATTTGACAATAAGTTTTTATATACGATACAATTTGACTATTAAAACATAAAATTGGGCTATTCATTTTTTCATGGCACCGTAGTAGATCACCAAGGATGTTCCTTCTCTGTCGTAGATCCGTAGGTCAAAAAGTCTGGCCACCCCTGACTTGGAGGATACTTTACATCAGCAAAAATTTCCAATTTTGGTGATATCGCCGCAACTATTTGAGCTACAAATCCTTCATCTGAAATATACGCTAAAGTCGCGATTATCCGGCCTTCCGTGTTATCCAGCTTGGTTTTCGATGTTAACATATGCGTTTTAAAATAAACAAACCTGTACATAATATATTATTATTATACTATAAAGCCACATGGCTGACTAACTCACTGACATTTATGTTTACCCACTTCCAGATGAGCTAGAAGCTTGAAATTTGGAAAACTATAGCTTTTAGCCTGTAACCGACGGAAAATTTTTAAAAAAGTTTAAAAAAAATCAATTCCCGAAAAAATTTCAAAATGTCTGAGCAACTTTAAAATTCAGTGCGGACCTTTTTTTTTGCAGGTCTCATGTGGCTAAACGGTAAGACCTATCAAAAAAACTGTTCTGGAATTACATTAGTTTACATCCACTAGTAAAGAAAACTCACCGGGGGTTTGGGGGCGGAGCCCCCAACGAGCAAAGCGAGTATCTGAAATAAAACCGATTTTTTTATTATAATTCATTCGACGCTTTATTTTCACTTGTTTTTGCTTAGTAACCGATGTTCCATTTCCAAAATAAAGTACTGTATAGTAAAAATTTAAAAAATGTATTTCTAGTTTAATTTTTACCATCCCCCTACAATTACTACGCTCCTATTTTATATCGCAATCAGAAAATGGGTGGATTCTATTAAAACAAAGTTAAATGTTTTGTAAAAGTTAAAAAAAAAGTAGACAAATCTATAATAAAAATTATTTACACTCGGATTCTGTATTATCTGACCCAGAATGCCATTACTTTAGACTGAATAATGGAGACTCTAGTGTGGTTTATTAAAATCAGTAATTTATTAGCTATAATTATTATTATTATTAGCATCGCGTCTTACTACCCGTTCGGGTTATACGCACTTTACGCTAATGTGTAATAGTAGGGTGATTGTGAGATGAAATGGAGGACCTACAGTTTAACATGGAATCCGAACCACGGTGGAGCCCTGGCATTCCCACACATTCACAAGTTTTGATTAATACACGTCTTGTCAGAGGTAGAAGGAAGTGTTTGGCGATCAGATAAATCTGTGTCGGAACAGAGGATTGAACCCCGGACTCCCCAGCACAGAAGTCTTGACACCTTACCCCCTAGACCACCAGGTCACCGGCTATAAATAAATATACATACTTTTATGTTATTATATTTAAAATGTGACACAGATTTTCCTCTTTGCTCGATATATGTCTGTAACGACGTATATTATTTCATGTATTATCTTTGTTAGAGTGTTTCTGTAACATTGTATATTATTTCGTTTCGCGCGTCTACTAATTTTAAGCAAATATCTCAATTTTTAGGCAGAGCGGTGAGAAAGTGTCTGCGGCGCACCGTACCGTTTAGTTTCAATTATTTATTTATTTTTGAGCTCATTTCACAAATTATTATTTTTAACAAATTGAGTTTTTTTATATCTTTATAAATTTTGTAGGGGGTGGAGGAGGGGCTTAGTCAAAAGAATCTAGTTTTTTGGATCATGGGAAAGTTCAGGAACTTTATTAATAATAATAATTAGCACCGCGTCTTACTACCCGTTCGGGTTATACGCTTTAAGTACTAATTACTCTAATGGATTAGGAATTGAGAAGGTTGAATTAGAGGAAGTGAACCCGCATTTGCGTGGAGGGAGAGTGGAAAACCATTTAGTAAAAACCACCCCCAGTTCACCCGACCGAGATTCGAACCTTGATCTCCCCGTCCTCAGAAGTCGAGCTCAACACGACAAGCGCGTTAGCCAACTACGCCACCGAGGCGGGTTAGGAACTTTATTCCCGGAATGTTGGGGCCACCCTGTCATATCCCGTATATATGAAGAAGAAGAAATGTTTAACGTGGAATACTTGTGATGTTAGCACCTCTCTTTATTAATACACGCAGTGAGAGCCTAATATTTTCCCTTAAGTATCAGGATTGGACAATAACCACGCGATCGCTTTTCGTGTCCCCCCATCACCCTTTCGGGGGCCCACTGCGTGATTGAGGATGGACCAATCACCGCGCCCACCCTTTCCTTCCTCCTTTCTATAGGAAGAGTAATTTTGCTCTTGTGAAAATAAACCACCGTCTACCGCTTGGGTTGTTTCAAAATCGAGAAGTCTTTGTTTTACATCAAAGTATACTCCGTTTAAAAAAAACATTGTAACATAAAATGTATTGAAAGTTTAGAGAGAGGAGTGTAGGGGGAAGTTATACACACCTCGTCATTGAGTCCAGGGTGTCCAGTGACCTGAAAAATTAAGGAATTTTATCAAATTTTCGGAATTTTCACACAATCAATAAAATATTATGCAACTGTTGCTGCTCTCCCAACCCGTGGGCCAACGTGTCGGGATGGCTCAGTGAGATGGGGTAGGCAGTGGCAAATAACTGTGGGGTTCGTTCGAATCTTGTTAGTTGAAATAGATTAATTATTACTATACGAGTGTATAAAGGTGGTGCAGGTTTTAGAACAAGTTGAAAGAGTTTTTAAAAAAAGTCCTCGTTCTATCAATGTCCCTACTCATCAGTTCCACGTCCCGACCTTCGGTGTTATAACTCTAACTGGTCTCGAACACCCGACCACCCAGTGGTGCGTGGTTGTTGTCCAATTCAAACTTCTAAAAACTGTTTAGGGCGTCCTCCTCCGTGCTGAACAGGGACTCAAGCAGTAGGACACTATCCCCACAAGTTGCTGTAATTTGGTAGCTGAGTATATAGAGCACTTCGAAATAGCTTCTTAACAACTGGCGTCCTTTCCCCCCTCCCCCTCTTTCAAAAAAGGTCCAAAAACCCGCTGTCATATACCAATAATGGAGGGGTGTACTGGTTTTACCAATATTCTGTGTTATGCAAATTGGCAAAACAATCTCTGTTTTTGAAAACATAGCCTGGTACGTGTGCGTACCTGCTGATTCAGAAGAATTGAGAGTATGGGTTTTCAGGCTTACTTCATTCTTGCATGCTCTAGATTAAACAGTGGCGGCTCGTATACAGGCACTGCGGAACTGCAGCACCCCCTATTTCCACTTGATATTATCGATAACATTTATTATAATGAGTCCTTTTTTTCTTTAATTCTTTCTTTATTTTTGTAGTATAATATATATTACTTAAGCTTAATATCAATACTTCAGTAGCCATCCCCCAGTTTATGAAAAAAATACAAAAATATTTGTATGGATCTGTGCGCTTCACAGTGGCAGAGACGTGGTGTTTGACTGTTGTACGCATGCGCACATAGATGTGGGGTGGGGAGGAAGGTGGGACTGCCAGGTAGAGAGAGCACTGTCGCGCTCGCAGTGCCGGCTCTGGCGTGATGGTTGAAGGAAGTGTTTTTTTTTATCCAATGTGTGTTGTGCTTAAAAAACCGTGTACCATATTCTTGAATGTGATAAAGTGTAGAAGAGTGTAGAATTAGATTATTATTCTGCTTCTAGCTATTCTATTTGATTCATTTTTTTTCGGTTCTTTTATTTAACAGAAAGACTAAATGCGCTTGCAGTACTTTCAATGGAGAAAAATTTCCTAATTTTTCATCCAGAGATCAAGGAGAAAATTATTTAACTTTTTGCACAAATTAAAACAAGAAGAATGGATTTCATTTTTAAATGAATAGATCAGGCTTTAACTGTTACAATTTAAGTTAAAGTAAGTAAAAAAGTTTTTTAAGATTTTATCAAGTTCCTGAATACATTTTCTGTTTATACTTTCCTTTTACACAATTTTAAAACAAAGGCTAAAAAAAATCTATAGCAGCACCCCCACTAATTTTAGCTATGAGCCGCCACTTAGATTAAATAAAGCTGCAAGCTACTACACAATACAATTACAATACAATAGTCAAAATAACTTTTTCTCTAGTCGAAATAACATTTTTCTTCCAGTTAATAATCATCGCGAGTGTCATTTAGCACAGTTGAGTAAACTAATCTCGTTTCTTAAGGTGGGATGGAAGGGTCTGCCTTGGAGCTCTCAGTTTTAGATGAAGGGAAAGAAACAATCTCCCCTCTTACCATGTGTACTTTCAATGGAGAAATATTTCCTCAATTGTCATCCAGAGATCAAGAAGAAAATTATTGAACTTTTTGCCAAATTAAAACAAGAAGAATGGATTTCATTTTTAAATGTAACAATTTAAGTTAAAGTAAGTAAAAAAATGTTTTTTTGTTAAGATTTTATCAAGTTCCTGAATAAATTTTCTTTTTATACATATTTTTTTCCCTTTTACACAATTTTAAAACAAAGGCTAAACAAATTTCTGAAGCAGCACCCCCATTAATTTTAGCTACGAGCTGCCACTGATAATAATAATAATAATAATAATAATAATAATAATGCGAGTTTAGTCTATATTATTCGTAGCCTAGTAATGGGACGATTATCCAGTACTAATGTACCGTTTCCCAGGGGACGCCAGAATATACTAATCGTACATCCTTTCCGTGGAGGCTCTTCCCATGTCCCGATGAGATGAGGGTGCGGAACCAATGGGAATACTTAAACCTAATTAACCATACCCTGGTGACCGTAGAGATGGTTCCCCTTTCGGAGAAAAAAATATGCAAGATACCAGCCGGGCATCAAATGCGGGACCCTTATGCTCGTAGCCAGGTGCAATGACCTCTACACCAAGGGGATAGTCATTATTTGAAGGATCCAACGTAGACTTTATAAACAATAGGTTTAAGTCAAAATACAACCTAAGAACTTACTAAACTCAGGAGAGAAGCATCTATAGCTTATCGCCTAATCTTTTTTATATCCACGCCGCGTCCAGGCTGTCCGCGTATATACACTGGTGGTACGAATATGTAAGGTAGAATTGAGAGATGATGTACCAGCATTTACGTTAAGGTGGGTGTGTAACCATTTAGGGAAAACCACTTTCAGTAAACCTGCTCGAGGTTCGAACTCCAACCCCTCCCGCAGCAGGAAAACCAGACGCAACTAAAGTAGCACCTTTGTCCACTTGACTGTCGGTAAGGGTAGCCATATTATCTCAGCATTTACGTTAAGGTGGGTGTGTAACCATTTAGGGAATACCACTTTCAGTAAACCTGCTCGAGGTTCGAACTCCAACCCCTCCCGCAGCAGGAAAACCAGACGCAACTAAAGTAGCGCCTTTGTCCACTTGACTGTCGGTAAGGGTAGCCATATTATCTAGGATTGTAGCTATACATTTACTGGGCTACTAGGTTACTATTGAGTAGACTAGACTGCCGATTACGGGGAGATCAAAGTTCGACTCTCGGTCGGATGTACTGAGGGTGTTTAAAAAAAATTGTTCCCACTCTTCCTCCACGCAAATGAGGGCACACTTCCTCTAAATATAACAATCCTAATCCCTAAAAACATTAACGTAATCCCTACATAAGCGTATAACCCGAACGGCTAGTAAAACGCGGTGTTAAAAAAAAAGTAAGACACGGTTTGGAGAAAATTCTAAATATGTGACGCTCAACAGATTATCTCAGTCGGTAACGCGTCTGTTTATTGAGTTATAGTTCCCAGGTTTGATTCCAGTCTTGGATGAAAACTTTATAAATAATAAAATTGAGGCTTCCCTTTTAAGTATGACGGGGTTTTGTGCCAATTCTAGAATCTGCATTTGTTTTGTTTTTTCATTTAATTTATTTTAGGTATTTAACGTGAACATTCTGAAATGACTGATTATATCAGCACAGACACAACATCCAGCCCCCGGCCGTTAATTCATCACTGTAAAAGGGGAAACCCACATTTCACCAAATATTTTTCCCCCTGTCATATCAGGAATCAAACCCGGGACTCTTAGCTCAGCAAACAGACAAGCTAACCAACTGAGCTAAAGTGTCGGACTGTTCTAGAATTAAGTTATATTGTAATTAGTGAGCTGATATAGCCTAATAGGTTGGTTCAGAAAGTGATTTTTTCGGCAAATAAACAACTAATTAATTATAATGGATATTTTATTGATAAAACCCATCTTGTTAGCAATAAAAACATGAAGTCATCTTCACATGTGGTCGCATTCAACACAGAGACTGTAATATATTTGAGAATGTATCATGTGTGTATATAAAGGCATGTTTATTATGAGCTCAGATTATGGTAACTCAACTTAAAATAAGCTGATTAAAATAATCAATTCAAGGTATCTGGTAAGATAAATCAACTTTTAACGACGCAAATAGAAATACTTGTTTACCTTATGCGGTTTTGTTGATAGTGTAGAACCACATTTATTTAGTTGGTAATCATGGAATGAGAACAATAGCCATTGTACTGGCATTCTTTATAGGAACTGAAATAAGTTCTATCTTGAAAACTACAGTAACCCCATGGCTTCTTTGGTGCTGACTGACAGCTCACAGCTGACAGCTTTGAAAAGTTACCAGACCAAATTATGTACCCCTACGCCGAGCCATATGATCCGAAAAAACATGTGTTTAGCAGCTGTCACTTCTGAGTCAAAATTTAGGTATAGGCCTATATCTAAATGTTGACTGTCAGACGTCAGCTCTTAGCTGTCAGTCAGCACCAAAGAAGCCATGGGGCTACTGTAGTATTTCTTCTTAACGAAAGGGAGAACTTAACGTAGTTGATATTATATAAGCCTATAAGTTACATATTTTTATTTGATGTATTTAACGTGAACTTTTTAAACAGAATGATCTTATCAACCTATGACTTATAAAATAGCTTAAATGCAGGTTTAACGACTCAGAAAACTCGACGAACACTTTTGGTTTATATTTATAATTTTTTTAGATTTAAAAATTATGTATAAGTTTTATTCGTTATCAATAACTTAGTAATAATTACTTTAAGTTATCGAGTTCATTTAATTAGTTCATTTAGTTCCTCTTATCCATTAAAATAAATGGTATGGTTCACCGCAAAGACTTTATCTTTTTTTTTAAATTAAAATAGAGACATTAACTAAGAGCTCGTAAGATTTGAGAAACGAAATAATATACAGCGTTGCAGAAACGCTCTAATAAAGAGAATAATTGAAATATTATTCGCTTTTACAGAAATATTAAAAAACGAGGCACATCTCTATCCAAAAAAGTGCATAATAATCAATTTCAACTTTCGAAGAATTACATTATACATATTTATATAGTTAATAGACTTGGTTTAATAACATTATATTTAAAATAAATATTTTTATTTTTACTAGCACTAGAACTTTACAATGATGGCCTAAGTTATACCACATCTCAAATAGTTGCGGGGTTATGATCAAATTTGGAAATTTCTGCTTATGTAAAATACCCTAATAGTCATTTTCATAGGAAAATGAGAATCTTCAATCTGTTTGTAATTTTAAAGTGCCTATATACCAAATTTAATCAAAATAGTTAAACCATATTTCGAAAAAATCTATCTTTTCTCTGTTCCTTCTTCAGTTAATAAACAACACTTAATCATAGGGTTGGATATCTAATTCAAAAAATCCCTCGGGCGGATGAAAACCCAAAATACTAAGTTTAGCCCTATCAGTAAAATGGTTTCTCCTCTAAGTCGAGATAAAGACAAACATGCATATTATATCACGAAAACGATTATTTTTGTTTTGGGGGTGAGGCATGAAACGTCACATTTATCAACATCTTGATTGTGATTTTTTTTTTGTCAATCATAATAATTCTCTATCGAAGGGGTGGAGCGCAAGTAAAAAAAAAAGTTGAATGAACTCGCTAAAAGATTCCTTACTCCATGTTCCCAACACTGTTGAAACATTCATTTTTATCTCAGCAGTATTACAAACTGTATGAACGGATTGTTTCCCACGGAATGGTTTGTATTCTTGCAGGACAACGACTCTCTTATATGACCTAACAGTGCTATTATTAATAAACTCTATTTAGTGGAATTATCTTTCATAATAATTTCCCATAGAAAGTGGAGTTTTCTGTTTGTTTGTTTGTCTGGCTACTACAATTCTCAACCTATTTGAACCAAGTTTGATTATTCCAAAAGGTGACCTGGCGGTCTAGGGGTAAGGTGTCGGACCTCTGTGCTGAGGGTCCGGGGTTCAATCCTCGGTCCCGGCAAAGATTTATCTGATTGCCAAACCCTTCCTTCACCTCTGACAAGACATCT
>CABFOW010007418.1:10758-24188 GCA_902141385.1 Timema californicum | reverse complement strand
GGGGGGAGGGGGAATAACGGTAAAAATCACAATACTATCTCGAGGGGGACAACTAGAAATCACAATACTTTCTCGAGGGGGCTATCAAATCAGTAACACTACTCGTATTATACACCACTGGGAAAATTATGGTCCACGAGGCAAAATTCAACCTTTAAACAATTTTTATGATCCTCGCAAGCTATCTAAAATAAAATAAAATAAATATTTTATTTCTAAAATACAATAAATATAAAATATTCTAGTAATCTAAGAATAAATACAATTTTTACTCAACAAACCAATGAATATGCAATTTTAGGAACTTCTTCTACTAAATTTACACCGGAAATTAAGGATATGAATACCAATATAAACAAAATTGGATTCATTAAATTAAGCTATGGATTAAATAGCCATGATAATATATTTATTAATTACGGTTGTAGGTCACCTGGCGGTCTAGGGGTAAGGTGTCAGACTTCTGTGCTGGCGGCCGGAGTTCAATCATCGGTTGCGGCACAGATTTATCTGATTACCAAAACCTTCCTTCACCTCTGACACATCTTGTGAATGTGGGGAATGCCAGGTCTCCACCGTGGTTCGGATTCCACGTCAAACTGTAGGTCCTTCATTTCATCTCACAATCACCCTACCACTACACACTAGCGTGAGTGCGTATAACCCGAACGGGTAGTAAGACGCGGTGATAGTAATAATAATAATAATAATAATAACGGTTGTAGCCGCATCTAAATGTCATATTCTGTAAATTGAAAAAAATACACCTACACATGGGTTCAATTCCGACATCCAGGTGTAATTTATCAATTTACAGAATATCATTAAGTGATCTTTTACTATAGAAACACTTATTTTAAAATGTTTTCTCCCAGTTTTATGTAGTTTATATAGTTTCCTTCTGTTTTTAAACAATATATCACGTCTAACAACAAATTTAATTGTATATGGTAAACAGTTCTTGAAATTTTGATTCTCATTGCGGCCAAAATATTTTGTCAGGCCTGTTATAGTAATAAAAACTAGTATTGGTATGCATGAAGGCTATTCTTGTCAACGACGAAGCTTGCGGGCAAGCATAGGGGTGTTATCGATCTTACGCTAAAAGGATGATATACCCCAGGATAGTGGGGTAAAGAAGAAGGAGACAGAAATGAGAAAGGATGTATCCATATTTGCTTGGAGGGAAGGTGGGAAACCATTTATAAAAAAAACTTCAAAATGCTCGACTAGGATTCGAGATCTGTTTCACGCATCAGTAAAAAACTGGACAAGATGAACATAACGTTTGGTACATTACAGTAGACACTAAATAATCACGATATCTCCTTAAATAAAGCTTTTACTTTCTTTTTCTGTTTATTACAAAACATCGAGTATTAGTTCATTTTGTCTAGTTTTCGAGCATATAGTTCATGGGTTTTAGGGAATTGATTTAAGTTGCGGCAGAAGGGAGTGTGAGTTATTTTACAGTTTTTACAGCATTACATATTTTTTACCAAAATAAATCAAATATTTCTCCAGTAGAAACATATAGTTTACTTCTCTTCACATGCTAATACCAAAAGAATTTGAATGGAGGTCAAAGGTGTCCTGGAATTTTATCAAGATTTGTTAAATAAAGATAGAAAGTCTTGATAAAATTCCAGGACACCTTTGACAAATATTCAAGATCTGTGGATATTAGCATGTGAAGAAAACTAAGCTCTGTGTTGCTACTGGAGAAATATTTGATTTATTTTGGCCAACAAATTTAAATTCTATAAAATCTGTAAGAACACTTGCACTTCCTTCTTCCCCATCTTAAGAAATCCAATCGATTATATTTTCTAAACCATGAGATTTTTCAGCAATTTTTTTATTATTTAATATACTTTCCTTGTCTTTTTTATTTCGGATTGATGATAGATGAAAGTTATTTGAGAACATAATATGTCCTGGTATGCTAGCATATAAATTAATAGCTCTCTAGGATGTGTGCCGGCCGGTTGTGAAGGTTAAGTGGCGCATCAAATAGTCAAATGGCACTTGGCAGTTTGTACAGTAGATAACATTCAACTTTCTTTTAAACATACGGGCCTAGAAGTAATTTAAAAAAAGACTACTTTTAGGTTCATTCCAAGAACAAAACCATGATGAACTTTTTTGGTCAGCACAAAACATAACAATTTAACAGCAGACAACCCACTTTGTTGACTACATGGTTTAATGGGTTATCATCGCTGTAGACTGGAATGCCTATAACTTAGATATATAGGTTAGATCTGGGTTGTGTGTACAGAAAGAAGTATTTTCTAAATAGTTTTACAAACTTCCTCCTAGCAAACGCGAGTACCCTTCCTCTAAAATTCAAACTTTCTCATCCCTGAAACATTAGTATACCTAGTACATAGGCATACATCCCTGATGGGTAGTAAGAGGTGATGCTAAGAAAATTAAAGATATTAAATAACAGAAAAAAATTGTCTAAGATAAAAATACAAATCTTACTACAATGGGAATCGACTTTTATTCCCTATGGCGCGCACACATAAACTCGGAGTTTGTTTACATTCCCAAATATAAAACTGTGTATAATACCTTTAACATATATAAAGTTTCTCTTTAACTGAATGTGTATTACCGTGAAGTATACACCATATTCACCACAAAAGAAAACTAGAAATATTAGTCCCTGGTTGTATATCCATTGACAGCCTACCGTAATAAAAACTGGATGTAAATGTTTCTGTTATAACATCCTATACTTCCTGTCTGAGAAACTGGATGTATATGCGTCTAGATATAACATCCTATACCCCCAGTCTGAGAAATTTGGTGTATATGTTTTTGGTTATAACCACAGTCAGAGAAACTGTATGTATATGTATGTGGTTGTAACCACCTGTACCCTCAGTCTGAGAAACTTGGTGCAAATGTTTCTAGTTATAAACTACCCATGCCCTTAGTCAGAGAAAGTGGATGTAGGAATATAGTATGTCTCTGGTTATAACCACTTATAAATTCAGTCTGATAAACTAGATGCATATGTCTGTGGTTATGACAACCACCACCCCCAGTCTGAGAAACTGGATGCATATGTCTTTGGTTATAATCACCTACACCCCCAGTCTGAGAAACTGGATGTATGTATTTGGTTATAACCACCTATATCGTTATTCAGAGAAAGTGGATGTAGGCCTATATGTCTGTGGTTACAACCATTTATAAATATGCGTGTAGTTATAACCACCACCACCCCCAGTCTGAGAAACTGGATGTTAAGTCTGTGGTTATAACCACCTGTACCCTCAGTCTGAGAAACTGGATGCATATGTATGTGTTTATAACCACCATTACCCCCACACTGAGGTTTTAAGCTATAAAGCTGAAATAATATGGCATTTAATAATATCACAAAGATAATATCTTCGGCGTTGAGCTCAGTCCTTTTTCACAGCAATTTGTTGTTATTTTAAATATATGTTTTAAAACTGACC
The DNA here is from genome assembly GCA_902141385.1 of Timema californicum. NCBI lineage: Eukaryota > Metazoa > Arthropoda > Insecta > Phasmatodea > Timematidae > Timema > Timema californicum. Next base: position 20,709 of record CABFOW010007418.1, on the reverse strand, counting down.
GTAAGACCTCAGCTATAGTCTCAACATGTGTATGACCATTTAGGAAGGAGTGTGATATTAGTTTACAGCGTCTCCACTAGAGTGTCACGGACATGACAGCGCTAGTATCGATTTCCCCCCGAGTGAGAGAGCTAATCTACTGAAAGAAGGCGTTGTTAGAGGTTAGTTTCTTCCCCTGTACTCCCGGTGGCATTCACACAGTAAGTCTGATTCGAATCTTGGAAAAATAAACGGTTTTAGTTGGAGCGGTTACAAAAAATCAAACTAAATTCCTTTGTGATATAGGCTTTGGTCACTATTTTCTTATATTCAACACAGGTTCATCTCGTCTATATAAAAGAACATTTTCTTCATTCGGTAAGCAATTAATTTAATATTTGTAAATCTATATATTAGATCATTGGTTACATTTAAATTCCTTATATTGTCTCAGAATTTATAAAATAAAGTTATAGGTTTAAAGTTTCAAGATGAGCTGTGTTCCCAATATTGTTATGAACAATATAAATTATACTTATGAATTTAATGACATAATTAAAATAGATATTTGTAATTCAAACCTTTATAAAATATTTATTTATTATATTTATATATACATTTTCAACTAAACGAATTAATTTTTGTCATCTAGCATTAATAATTTCCCTGTAGGCCTTTAAAAAGTAATAAAAAATTACTGACAGAAAAAGAACGTACGTATATGATGGCCGGTAATATATATAATGGATATGTATACAATTTATTTGAGTGAAACATGCCCAATAATTTCTCAAAATAAATATTATACCAATGATTATATTTTTAATTTAATTTGTAGTGATAATTTTAACTAATTTAATAAAGTAAAATCAAATCTGTAATAATAGAATGAACAGTTTGTTTATTTGTCATGGACTTTGTGCGATGTCTACCTCACGCAAAGGGATATATTAGCAGCCCCTATGCGCCATCATGTGCGTCTCAAAACTGGAATCCTACATATTTGAGGAGATTTGTATTATATCAAATAAATATTTTTTTCTGACTATTTAAATCAAAGAAAAGAGTTTCCCAGGTTAACCACGCAATTCATTGTGCACCATTCAACGCCGGGTACTTCTGCTAATAACAAAAATAACAGAGGAAACAATATTTTTTATCATTCAAATAACATAGGTGTCAGTAAATAAAATATTTTAATATCCCCATACGAATTTACAAACAGATGCAACACTTTTAATACTATAGGGAAAATATTTGTTACCTAACTTAACACCTCTAGTGTTATGTTCAATTTATAAGCTATCAAAAAGTGTGTGATTCATTTCCAATAAATGGAAGTTTGACAACATTGTTTGAAAGCTTGTTTAATAACACTATTTTTCCTAAATATCTCTCTGTATTTGGTCCCACCCGCGCTCGCCGCATGATCCAGGCCACTCGATTTGTAAAGGTTAGAAGGGTTAACAAAGGCTGTTGGTCAATGTGGGGTTTGATATATATTCTTTCAAAGTGAATGCAGCTGCATTTTTTAAACTAATCTCCTTACAGCTTCCTCTCAGATTAAAATGTTAAATAGCCTTTGTCAAAAGAAAGTATAGACATGACAAATTTCACTTTATGAACATTTAAGAAACTAAATTAGTATTCGCGTATTAATACCAATTGGAGTTTCTTGGTTTGCATTTAAAAATTACGTTTAGAACACCAACCATAATTTATATAGGAAAACAAATGACCAGAGCGAGGCTTAGATTAGTTGTACACATACAGACATTTTTATAAAAATAAAGCTAGATATTGATCTACACCAATGTAAGAAGTGAGGGTGATTTTGTTGAACGTAGAATATCAACGTGAACGCTTGTAGGTTATTTTGGGTGTCTTGAAACGATCAAAGATAATAATTGTGGTTAAACCCCCCAAAGGAAGACATCTATTAACAATACACAGTAGGTAGTACAAGCCTAAGGTAAAACTATAAGTTTAACTAAAACACAATTGTGTGTGTGTGTGTAAAATGGCGGCGGTGTGGCTATGTGAGGGGGTGTGGGAGTGGAGAGAGATCAATGGCATGACAGGAGCTGGAGGGATAGTTGCGCGCTAGCTTCCCAATCGAAAACACTCATTTTTACTTTTTCTCAGCCCCTTCGAGATAGAAGTATTGTGATCGAAAAAAAATCAAGCTTGAGATTTTGATATATTATGTCGTTTCATGACCTCTTAAAAAAAGTGTTTTTCGCCTTGCCGTCTGTCTGTCTGTCTGTCTGTCTGTCCCTTGGGCTAGAGCCGAAACTATTTTACCGAGTAGATTGAAACTTGGTAGCTGGGGTTTTAATAAGGCCCCCCTCCCCTGGAGTTTTTGGAATTAGATAGCTAACCTAACACTACATTTAAGGGTAGTTTACTGAAGGCCAAAAAGAAAAAAATTCAATTTTATGGAAAGTTACTCTAACGATTTTGATTAAATTTTATTTATAAACATTGTTTATCATTTTAAACATGATAGACACTCTCATTTTCTCATAAAAATAACTTTGAGGGTACTTTATACGAGGGAGGTTTTCAAGTTTTCATCATTTCTCCGTTAGAATTAGAGATACGAAATAACTTATTATTGCAAAGTTGTAGTACTAGCAACGATAAAACTCTTTTGGTTGATTTTTATTTTATAAAACCAATAATTTATGAGCTATAAGTAAATATATATACTTTTAATTCAGGTCTTTGAAATTTAATTTGATTATGTTCTTTGGCGGACACAGATGTTTGTCTTTTCTTAATTTTTCTGTAATAGAGTTCCTTGTTCCTAATTGCAGAGTAGCTAAGTAATAATGTTTATTATTTCATTTATGATCTTTGATGTAGTGTTTACACAACAATGTAGGTACCTATTATTTAGTTTCACAAATATTGCGAACTTTTAGTAAACGTTTCTTTTAAGATAAAAGTGGGAAAAAATCTGTGCAGTGCACCGTATCATTTATAAATACTATGTAGAAGATACATTTTGGTAGCATTTTACACAACAACATTATAGTTTGTACTACAATGAATATGCTAGGCGAGACCAAGTTTAGAATAACTCACCCAAGGGGAAATATAATATTTTGATAGTGGAAGATAATACATGAAGGTTATACCAAGTAGGCTGTTTTAAACTTTAAAAATTTGCTTGATATTTGTTTCTCTAATACGAAAGTGGTCACATATTTTTGTCAGACCCAATATTGACCTATTTTATGAGTATAAGTTGACAAAATTAGGACTTTAATAGAAATCTGTTGACCTAAAGATAATCAACTATTATTATTATTATTATTATTATTAGCACCGCGTCTTACTACCCGTTCAGGTTATACGCATTTACGCTAATGTGTAAAGGTAGGGTGATTGTGAGATGAAATGGAGGACCTACAGTTTAACGTAGAATCCGAACCACGGTGGAGCAACTACTATTAAAATCACAACAATTTGTATCCAAAATCTAAAAGACTACACTCTCCCTTATAATATCCCATTTCAGACGCATCTCCATAACCACTGCTGCTATGGGGCTCCATCTTTGAATGGAGGGTACCACCTTGTCAGCAAAATGAAACTTTATTTTCTTTCATTATGATATGAAAACACTTTTCTATATCAGTTTGGCAAGCTGATTTCAAATAAATTTTCACTTTTATTCTAGTACGTCTAGTTTTTAAAATATGACAGGAGTAGCTAGGAGGATACCTCGCCACACTACGTCACACCGCGAGGTAGTATTGTGATATTTCCCCCTAATGCCCCCACCCCTCCCACCCCCCTAACGCCCCCACCCACCTCCTGACCTCATTTCCCAGGGGCTGATTACGTCCTACCCCTACAGACCCTCCCTTACCACCCCCCTTTCCTACAAACCCCGGACATGTTGGTTCTTGATGATTATTAATTAATTATTGTTAATTGATGAATTGGTAGGATAGAGGTGTTGGAGTTTATATTCATTGATTAGGGCGTTGTAGTTTATTTATTGGTGCATGCAGGCATCCGTGGTTTCCGCTGTGATATTTGAGAACCTTCTCCACCAGGTGCAGGCTGACTTCTGATGACCAAGCGTATTCGTACAAGCCTTCCCCCCTCACTTCCCTCCATATACTGCCGGTCATTCAATTGTTGGACATTGGAATCCCACCCCCAGAGCCGGTCATTACCGTCCGTGGGTACTGAACCAGTCATTATCCTCTACACATCGTGGATTCGTTGTCTTGAATCGACAGGAATAGATAGTGACACACACACACACACATTCGCATCAAGCCCGCTTTTAAAAGTACTGTTAACCGTCACTCAATCTCTCGTACACCCCATGAAACCGGACATGTTCAGGATTCAACACTAAGTGGCCTGTTAAAATCTAATATCAAGCACAGCATCTTACTACCCGTTTGGTTCTAACATATATTTAATAATATTTAAATTTTCAAAAAATAAATTATACGTGAATTACACGAAATTTATTTGGTATTTGTAAATATTAGATTTTTCCTGTTATAATCAAGCTTTATATATATATATATATATATATTGACGCAAGTAAACTACGCTTGAGTTTCTAATATAATAATATATAATATCTAGCACCGCACTCTACTACCCGTTCAGTTCTAACATATATTTAATAATATTTAAATTTTCAAAAAATAAATTATACGTGAATTACCCGGAATTTATTTGGTATTTGTAAATATTAGATTTTCCCTGTTGAAATAAAGCTTTATATATTTATATTGACGCAAGTAAACTACTCTTGAGTTTCTAATATAATAATATATAATTTCTAGCACAACCTCATACTACCCGTTCGGTTCTAACATATATTTAATAATATTTAAATTTTCAAAAAATAAATTATACGTGAATTACCTGAAATTTATTTGGTATTTGTAAATATAAACGTTGAATCAACGACATGATTTCAGGCTAGTTACCCCTTAATCGCCTAAAACCCCTCACAGATATTGCCTCTCCTTTCACTTACATTGGCACGCTCTATCTTGACAAAATAAAGTAACAAGTCTCTCGTCCTATGCAAGAGTGGACTAAGTACAAATAAATTAAATGGCTAATGCTCAGTAATTGTTAGGATATAAATTGTATCTATAACGAATATGAAACAGGTATTTAGCTTAGTATTTGCACCTAGCAGGAAGTTCTTAACATAAAGAATGACCATAAGGTTTAAGGCGCTAATCTCACAATAGACCAGACAGCTAAATATGGGAGGAAATCGGGTTTTTATCCCTGTCAGATGTATTGAGGCTGGTTTTTTATTTTCGGGTACGTTTCATCTTTCTGCTACCAAACAAATTAGCGTAATAAATATATACGTGTGAACAGGTATTAAGAAAAAAAGCTGGATACATTGTATGACGTAATAATCAAGTAGGTTTGTGCATCACCCGCTAGCATCACCGTTTGCTAAACCATCTTATTCATTCTGTGCGCGTCCACTTGTGCACCATCAGTTGCTATTCATTCAACGCCAAAGCGTATCAGCGGATGCCTGAACAGAGCAGACACCTCCATAAACGTTGGTAGCTAGAAGGTGTCTGATAGATAATGGTATTTAAAAAGATCTGATATTATTTGCGCATGCGCGGAGACCGTTAAGGTATTCTGGTCATTACAGGTGGCATGACCATTGAGAAGAGTATAAATAGATGTCAAATCATTACATTCGGTAATTTAAATTTGTAATTGACAGCATTAATCATCAAGATGAGTTTTGACGCACTAGAAAATTGGATACATTCAGGTATGTTTTAAAATCATATTGTACCGTATATTTTAATGGTTTCTATTTTTTTTATTAATACATCTGTGGCGTACAATGGTGTTTTTTTGTTAGTTGACGAGCCCCCAATGGTTACCGGGGGTGTACAACCTGTGAGTCTCAATAGTCTAGAGCAGTTGCTGAACTTTACCGAAACGGAATTTGCGTGGCGGATGGCGATTTATCTATGGGTAATTAACAGCCTACAGTATATATTTTAGAGACTTGTCGGTGTTTTTTCCCCCGTAAATGCTAATTAATATGTATTTATTTTAATTTCAGATTACTGGGATCCATATGGGCTGGATTAAAGTCTTCCAGGAAGCGCCGCGATGGGCGTGCAGCCGTCTGTCCAGCTGGAGGTGACCCCTCCGGTCAGTGCCCGGCACGGCGCCACCGACGTGCTCCATCCAAACCCCGCAGACCTCACAACACCCCTTGGCAGCCTCTTGACGTCACCCCTCTCGCCTGCGTCTCTCTACGGCGGCGGAAATGCGCCCTTCGCTGTAGAGTGATTTGGACGCGATCGACCGGCTGATATGTAAGTACCGTCTACAAGTAACCATACTATATCCACTAGTTTGAAAATAGCCTATGTGTGTAGCTCTTTCTCGCAAACCACCGTTATATCGTCACTAGTTCGAAACCTCTTTGCAGCTGCTCATTTCAAGGAGATTGTACTAGTTCGTTTAGTGTATAAGAGAATGCACCTGTTTACAGTGTAGATCAGGGAGAAATATATTGTTGCTTTAAACATTTATTAAAAATCCTACGTAATTTAACCCCACACGTCTTAGTACCTATAAGATTTATACGCTTAAAAACTATGCTGAGCCAGTGAGGGAGTTCCAGGTTCAATTCCCGGGATAAGAGAAAATACTGGTTTAGTCTTTGAAATAACTGCCTTGTCAGATATTTAGTTCATGTTCCAGTAGAGGATTTAAAGGGTCCCGGGTTCATTTTCCGTTCAAAGACAGATTATTATAATTGTCGTTTTACAAAGAGCTTGATCAAATATTCAAGCAGCACTTTAGTGTCTACGATAGAGTGTCTGTATAGTAAGCTATTGGTCCAGGGTTCATTTCCTGTACAAAGGCAGAAAATTATAATGGCCACTTTAGACAATTATTAAATTCACGTTTCGCGGATAGTAAACATAAGTCTGTACAATCTCATTTATGATGTGTGTGTGTATTGTAAACAAATCCATTGGAATAGTACCCAATTTAAAAATAAATATTAGAGAGAGAGACAAAACCTATATGTATGCAGTGCCAAGGGACACTGGTTCGAATCCAAAAGGGGCTTAAAATGAGAGTTTATTCTTCTTGGACTTAATTATTGTAGTTTTAATAGGGTGTATTTATAAGACACACTTTGCGAAAGGTCCCGGGATCGATTCCCTACATGGGTGAAAATATATGTTTAAGCTTCATAGTGTTATATTAACTGAAGTGGTAGTTGCTCTAGGGTTCAACTGCATTTATTACACACACTTTGTGAATGTTGGTTTCAGCTAAAGCAATTATGTTTAGTAAAAAATGTAACATATTATATTAATATCAAAAGTATACTACATTTTAAAGCGATGAGATTGAGGTTCAAATCTTACCAGGGTAAACTAGAGGCATTTTTTCACTCTCCCTCCACGCAAAGGTTGGCTCACTTCTGTAAATTTTTGTTTCAGCTAAAGCAATTATGTTTAGGAATAAATGTAACATATTATATTAATACCAAAATTATTACACATTTTAAAGAAAATAAGTAAGCGCATGTTTGTAACAGTGCTTACTTTGATATGTGTTATAGTTGAAATGGAGGCCGGAAATGGCGGTACAACCCCTACAACAACGCCAACAGCGAATCCGTCTCACCACACCACAGGAGCACCACCACCTAGCCTAGGAGTCGGTGCTCGAGCCCTGGCTGCGGTGAGGGAGACGGGGATCGTGGTTGTCCCGCAACCTGTGGAGCCGGTTTCTGTGGGACCGTCTTCGTCCCCGCAACCGGGATTTAGTGGCCTGGTAAATCAGGTAGGCGGTACCCTGTCAAATGGCGTCCCTCTTCGGATCGTCGAAGAGAGGATTGAACAATTGAGGCGTTTCTTTAATACTGTTAGAGAAATTACCGTACATCTTGGTGCACCAGCAAGCGATTGTGACGCATTAAGCTGGCTTGAAGAACAAATTACTAATTTGCTCCATCGGCTGCAGACCATAGCGTAAGCGCCGATGACCACGTCGGATTGCTATTGAATAGCACGGACTCTAGGTTTAGACCTGTGTATGTCTCATTTAGGCGAGTAGACCAGTTAGACGCTCGAGCCGTGCTTGATAACGTAAGTCGCGTGTTGAAAAGTTTAACTTTGTGTTTGAGTACATCACCACTGTACGTTAAACTCTGCCATTTTAAGGAGCCTCGTGGGAGTGGTAAAGGTTATGGTGATAAACTCACTCCCACTAACACATATAGACGTAATAACAAAGGGATCATTACGATTCAAAATGGCGACACACTTTGCTTTAACCGCGCATTGGTTGTCACCAAAGCTATATGTGATAATAAAAGAGAACCAGGATGCATGGAAGTGAACACCTTTAAACAAATCAAAATGGATCGACAAATTCAAAAACTCTAAGCAGAGGATCTATGCCGTGATGCCCGTGTGAATCTTTAGAAAGGTGGTGGAATGACTGAACTGAAACAATTTCAAACTAACCTCCTCGAATACAAAATCACGGTGTTCAGGTAACGTTGGGAGAGACAGGTCCTATATGAGGGGCCTACTCCTCCCGAACATACCCTTAAGCACTAGCTTGATTTGTATTTTCACGACGACAAGCAAAACCATTTTGATATCATAGCATCCTTGACAGCCGCATTTAAGTGTGGATACTTTTACCACGAATGCCGTGTGCCGTTCAATGATAAGATCAAACACAAATGTGAATCCGTGAGCAAAAAGTGCTACACTAAAATGGTTTGTAGCAGAGGTCTATCTGTGGTCTTTAAAGACTGTGGACGTTGGTTCACAAACCAGACGTGCTTTGATAACCATAAACGTCCTGGTTTTTGCAGAGGTCACAGGTTGGTCTGTGATATAAAAAAGGTTTGCGAGGTCTGTGGGCAATTTTTCAGTTTGGAAAGAACAAATTATTCACATAGGTGTTATGAATTTTTTTGTAGAGGATGCGATTCATATCGTCCTTTTGGTCCTTTCTGTTATTGGAAGCAGGCCCCATCCAAGCCGTTACTGAAAAAGATCAAATTCATGTTTGTATTCTATGATTTTGAATGCATACAAGAAACGCTTCTTCAAGGTGCGGCCAGCACGTACTTGCGAGAACCTAACGTATGTGTCGCATTGCAAGGCTTGCGTTCATATAGATGCAAATGACCTTCATTGCGCTGACTGTGGGGTTGATAGGACTCGTTTATTCAAGGGTGATACCACAATGGCCCAATTTTTTGGATTTATAGAACAAATCAAAGCTTCAAAATTTAAGGATATCACCCTCCTAGGCCATAATGCAAAACCCTATGATGGTAATTTGATTTTAAAATATATGGAGGTAGAAAATGGACTCCAGAACTTATATTGAACGGAGGGAAAATCATGTCCATGCGTTACGACCCGTTCCACTTTATTGACTCGCTGAACTTTCTCCCGATCTCGTTGTCCAAATTGCCCAAAAGGTTTAGCTTGGACGATTCTTTAGCCAAGGGATATTTCCCTCAAAGTTTCAACAAAAAAGAAAACGCGGGGTATTGGGGTCCCTTGCCAACAAAGGAGGACTACGGCATCGGCGAGATGTCAGTTGAGGGAAAGGAGCACTTTGAGAAATGGTATGACGCGTTGGTCAAAGAAAATTATGTCTGATTTTAAAAGCGTGTTGGAACTGTATAAGGTGAAAGATGTAGAGACCCTATGGAAGGCCAGCCTGGAGTTTAAAGAGATGCTCATGGAGAAAGCAAAGGTGGATCCTTTCAGAGAGGCGTGTACGATAGCTGGAGCGGCCATGTTGGTTTACCACCGAAGTCATCTTAAGGAGAAAACTATCGGTATTATCCCTAACGGTGGCTATCGGTGCGCAGACCAACAGTCGCATGTCGCTGTACAATGGCTCTGCTGGGAGGCCCATCAACGTGGTGTCTCT
>CABFOW010007418.1:0-10671 GCA_902141385.1 Timema californicum | reverse complement strand
CTCTCTGTTACCCTGACAGGACCACCCCTGTCAAAAATAGCCCCCACGAGACCATGGAGACGCGTTATGAAGCGACCATGGCTTGTGTTGAAAAGTTTAAAAATTCCGGCTACACGGTCGTAGAGATGTGGGAGTGTATGTTTAATGCGATGAAACGCACAAACAAGGACTTTGAGCAATTTGTACTCCAGCACGAGGTGTATACCAAAGAGCCTCTCAGCCCTAGGGATGCATTCTTTGGCGGGCGTACAAATTGTATAAAGCTCTTCCACGAAGCAGACCTTTCTTGTGGAGAGAAGATCAAGTGCTTGGATGTGTGTTCATTGTATCCATACGTTTGTAAGTACAAAAAATACCCCGTCGGCCACCCCAAAATTCACTTGGAACCAAATTGTCCGTCTATAGATGAAGTAGAAGGCATAATCAAATTTACAGTGACGCCTCCGCGGGTTTTATTCAAGCCCGTATTGCCTACACGGATGCACGACAAACTAATGTTCATCTTGTGCTGTAAATGCAGGGAGGAGAAAAACCAAGGCGCGTGTCAGCACAACAACAAAAAAGATCACTGGTTGATAGGTGTATGGGTGATTGACGAGATCCGGAAAGCCGTTGATAAAGGCTACACCGTTGAATCAGTACACGATGTGTGGGAGTACAATGTATCTGTTTACGACAGTCAGAAACGTTCTGGCGGCTTGTTTCACGGGTAAATTGATACTTTTTTGAAGATTAAACAAGAAGCCAGTGGATGGCCAGGGTGGTGTATCTCCCAAGAGAAAAAGTTGGCCTATATTCAAAATTATAAGGAAAGGAAAGGATTAAAACTCGATTTCGGCTCTGTTTGTAAAAACCCTGGTCTCCGCACTCTGGCTTAACTCTTTTTAAATTTATTATGGGGAAAGTTTGGGCAAAGACCCGATTTACCACACGTAGCCGTTGTTGACGACTATCAGGGCATCCACAAATACCTGATGGATCCGTATATCACAGTGAACAGCGTCATTGATGTAAATGATATAGTTATGTTCCTCCATTACAAGGATGCGCGTGACGCGTTGCGCCCTAACCCTAACACGAGTATGGCGGTGGCATGCTACACGACTGCTATGGCTAGGTTTCATTTATACAGCATCCTTGAACAATTGGGTGGCTGCGTTTTTTATTATGATACAGATAGCGTTCTATTCACAGAACGCCCCAGAGAATGGAGTCCACCAACTGGAGACATTTTAGGTGACCTCACTGATAAACATTAGGATTACGGTCCGGGAAGCTACATTAGCTCCTTTGTATCTGGTGGTCCCAAGAATTACGCGTACCGAGTTTGTGTTGGTGGCAATCCTGCCAAAACAAAAACGGTGTGCAATGTTCGCGCTATCACCATAAACTATGGCAACCGAAACGATGCTAATTTTGACGTTTTGAAAGCGATGTTCACTGAACAGGCTGCGGAAAGATACATACAGAAACTTCACAAAATTGTAAGAAAAGGTCTTGCAACTGTATGTACCGTTTCACAGACTAAAGTCTACCGGCCCTTGTACACCAAACGTCGGATAACCGATGACTTTAATACGTTGCTGTTTGGGTATCAGAGTTCTGTAAACGCACTTGCCATAAATAAAACGTGATCATTTAGACGGGCTGAATAATCATCTTTTTTCTTTCAATCTAATGCCACTGACATACCATTTTTCAAAGATTTGAAGATTTTTTCATATATTTTTTTTTTTTGCATGAAAACAAGCATTTTTTTATTTTATTTTATGCACCCGGACTACTTTTTTATATTATTTATTTATCAGTACAATACTCCACCTACCTAATTTTTTCTAGTCAATTAGTTGTTTGTATGTATATTTTAATTCTTATCAACTGTTTGTATATATATTTATTTTAAATCTAGTCAAATATAATAAACTGCTTGAATATATATTTATTTTCTTTCTAGTTAAATATGATAAACTAATTGTGTATATATTTATTTTACATCTATTCATATTTATAATAAACTGATTGTATATATATTTATTTTATTTTAAATTGAAAACCTTCTCTATGTATATATCATATTTAGTACCGAGGCCACTATTCCCCCCTATATATAAATATATATATATATATTGTAAACATTCAGATTATACTTTTATAGTCAATTATAATAAACTGTTTGCTTATATATTTATTTTAAATAGAGTAAAATTTAATCAAATGTTTGTGTATATATATTTTAAATCCATTCAAATATTATAAACTAATTGTATATATATATATTTATTTATTTAAAATCTATTCAAATATATTATAAACTTTGTATATATATTTATTTTATTTTAAATTGAAACCATCTCTATGTTTATATCATATTTAGTACCGAGGCCAATATTCCCCCTATGTATAAATATATATATATATACGTATAAATATATATATATATATATTGTAAATATTCACAGTATACTTTTCACTGTTTGTGAATAAATATTGTAAAAAACTGTTATGTTTGTGCTAATAAATATATATTGTAAATATTCACAGTATACTTTTCACTGTGTGTATACTTTTTCATGATTGTAAATAAATACTGTAAAAACTGTTATGTTTGTGTTTTAACGTCTACACACAAATACCTCTCCCTCTCCTATAATAAAAGTACGAGCTTATTTGATATAGAAGCTCAGTCGCAAATATTATGGATAAATTAAAACGTTCAGAATAAAGTAATTAAACCCATTTACTTTATCTTTGGGTAGCAATCTAATGTCTACGAATTAAACAGGGTACTTATTAATTGGGCATCTGTAAAATAGCATTCATTTTATATATTTTATTTTGTGTTACAAATAATTTGTTTGTTTCATTAAAAGCACTACAATTAGACTTATAAATTATGTTATTTAAGCATACCTCCTCAATCACTACACTTGAGGTTATTTCCTAAGTTGATATAAATGTTTTAAAACTCATTGTATTGCCACTTCACACATAGCATTAGGTCAATTGTGTACTGATGAGATAATTAAATCTTTTCCTACAATGTAACTTCAAGATTTGATTCAAAACATTGTTGATGATGAATACATTTTCAGAAATAATTTCAAAGATTTATCTTTCTTATAAGCATTGATGAGAGAACAAAATAATGTTATATCATATTTTTATTAAGTTTCATATATCAACAGAGAGTTTTTTGCAGAGTATACCGTCGACTGCCAAGAATGAATATAATAAAACAAGAACGCTTTAACTAAACTCTCAAGTCTTCTACTTAATCTTTATCCTTGCTAAGTGTGCGAATTCAATGTTATGATTAAAGTTTACCTCAATGTATAAGACAACACTCTCATGGTATACTAAACTGCTGGGGGGTTCGAATCCTGGTCCACTAGATGGTTGCCACCTTATTTGGTTGGTTAGGGGGTTTCCAGCTCAAAGGATCATATTTGACATAGGCTTGGTAGCAACATAATTACTTTTTATTTTGAAACAATGAAAGGACAACGAAGTGAACACCTGTTTTTGCATGGAGAGTGAGATAGGGAGGCACCTTACTGGAATCCACTCTCCCAGCAAAACAACATGACATGGAGCTAATATAGGATTTCAAAACCTTGACATGCGTATCTACAAAAAAAAATAGTGTAAGACCATCTCTTTGCTTCAATTGGTGTACTAGTTAAGTAAAAAGACCATTCCCCCTTAAACCAGTATTTTCAGTCATACTGGGAATTGAAGCCTAGACACTTGGCTCTTTGGACAGATATGCTAACGCCTCACAGACAGGTGATTCATTATACGTCTTGACCATTGACGCTAGCCACACCACATAGATTAAATCAAAACTCTATTAACAGACAAATATAAGTCTCAAACCTCCCTTCACAGACAGATAGAGAGCTATTCATTCTTTCCTGACACTTGGCGTAGTAGGGCAGACATCCTAACGCTTCACATGCCGTGATGAGAAAGCTGCTGCCTTCTTTATTCGACCAATGATATATATTATAAATATTTACTTGGATAATATTTAAAACAATGTTTATATGTAGAATTTTCTCCTAAATAGTTTTCAACATTTTAATAATATCATTTTCTGAAAAAAAAACACCTGGACACGGGAATCGAACCCTGAAACGTTTGACTTACATATATTTATTACCTATGTATCTTAGTACGTGTACTGGTTTATTCACATTAAGGGGTAAGATATACTCGTAAATATATATATATATATTATAAAAATATAATTTTATTATGGATAAGATGAACAATTCAACCCTTTTAATTTCTCTTTGGGTAGCACAGGTGACCTGGTGGTCTAGGGGTAAGGTGTCAGACTTCTATGCAGGCGGCCGAGGTTCAATCCTCGCTCCCGGCAAAGATTTATCTGATTATCAAACCCTTCCTTCACCTCTGACAAGACATCTTGTGAATGTGGGGAATGCCAGGCCTCCACCGTGGTTCGGATTCCACGTTAAACTGTAGGTCCTTCATTTCATCTCACAATCACCCTACCATTACACATTAGCGTAAGTGCGTATAGCCCGAACGGGTAGTAAGACGCGGTGCTAATAATAATAATCTTTGTGTAGCAATCTAAGTCACAGCAATATTGGCGTCTCCTTCAGGTTTTTGATTCCCCAACCAACTTATTTTAAGGATTTAAAAAATAATAATAACTTTTTATTGCTAGTTTTTTATTGACAATCAGCAATTGATTAATTTAAAACATTCATAACAACAAGCAGCAATATTATTTAGGTCTTTTGACTAATACATAGCAAGAAAAATATATAAAAGACATTTACCATCTAGAAAATGATTAGGAGCCCCCTCCAAAATAGTTCAAGACACATTGAGAAGCGCTAGAGCGTATATTGACAATGTCTCCACAGTTTTACCTGGCAATCTTACTCTTCCAACAAACTCAAGCACAATAACATTAGGTTCATTGGTGGTCTCTTCCGATAGCATAATGTTATAACTTTTGTTTTTCTCAAGTTCGTTTAAACACTTGACACGATTGTATTCCTCTTTCTCGACCAGGTCTAACGCACTGAATAATACGACCTTGTTACAACAGGTATCCTTGTGAGCCTCATTTGGAGGTGTTTGATGACATTGATGTTTGTGTCGAATAAGATTGGAGAGCTTTGCGTATGATCCAACACAAATGCAGCATTTAAATGGCATAATGTCAGTTGGAGATGCAGCAAAATAAATAAACACTCGCTCTACTGACAAACCCTGACGTTTTTTCAAAATGTCACCGCTAGCTCCGATGACCGCAGCAGAGTGCTACAAACACATGAGTACGTCTAGTTTATTAATTCACTTTTAAACATCACACTTTGTTTTCCGAGATATATTTAAATTATATTTATATTTAAATCGCTTACAATTTAAATAATAGATTGACTTTAGAAGGAAGACGTTACCGAAACTACCCAGACCGAGTATGTAGTCTTCGGGTGTTTCACCTATAATTTTAACATTTGAATAATTTTTGTAAATTGTTAAATCCTCGAGATTTACGGGTTCTTCGGACTTTACCGCCTCCGGTGGTGGTGGGCACGCAGGTGACTCTACTGACGGGTAGACAGACGACTCTGACGGTGGGCACACAGGTGATTCTACTGACTGGTAGACAGATGACTCTGATGGTGGGTACTCGGGCGACTCTGATGCCTGGTAGGTAGACGACTCTAGTGGTGGGTACTCGGGTGAATGTGGGGGCGGATACGCCTGTGACTCTGGGGGTGTGTATGCCTGTGTCTCTGGGGGCGGTGGCGGTGGCGTCGTGAAGGAAGTTGGCGGCTGGTGTGGAGCTCGCAAGGGCAGCGTTGGCGGCCGGGGCAACACTGCCACAATGTCCCCCTTGCGGAAATTATACACAGCGCACGTTATATCACACATATACGTTTCCTCGATTCTCTCGTAGGGTAGTACTTCCATCGCTATTATCGTGTGACAGGTAGAGTCGCAAAACTCTATGTAGCCTCGCTCCTCTACTTTGTAAATTTACATGTCTATCACTCACCGCCACACTGTGAACATTCTCTACCGTCATATAGGCACGCCCCTCAATCGTATGACCCACAAACATTAAATTAATATAGACTGATCTAGACATGGTGAGCGTACCTGAGAGATAAACGTTCTGTATGGTCCACTATGCACATGTATTAATTGCTCCACTGCCCGATGTTGTTGTTGTTAACTGCCACGTCTCTTAAACGCGTTCAAAATTCACAATGTTAGGTGAACCGGGTTTTACTCCGGTGCAGGTAAATACCAGTTTTTCTTTATTAAGTTCGCACACGCCTTCATGTTAGAGTACCAAACGACAGGGTAAAAATACACAAAACTCGCCATCTAGATAGGCTATTAGGCGTCTCTCGAACTTTGTATTGAACGCTTTTAATTTATCCACCGAGTTCTTTTGATCTACGGTTAGATCATATAATTTTACAGTCCGAACGGCGTCAACAATATTTACTAGCTGCTGACACTTGTCCATCTTGAACCGCTCTACAAATGCTTATAGATAGACAACCAAGTGGGGGCCTCTCTTTATACCCACCCTCTTTGTTCGACGTCACATGGTACGAAAAGAACAGGGTCACGATCTATTCTTGTATCGACTTGTCTGCCCACCAACCTGTCACCCTGGAAAACCCATTGCCCAGGTCATTGACCTCAATAGCTATTCTTGTCTCAACTCCTCTTGTTGGGCCGCCATGCTGTTGCCAGAGAAACCCCAGGTTGCTGAGGTCACGACCTATTCTTGTCCTGATTAGATTTGTCTGTCGCCAACCTGGCGCCAGGGAAAACCAATGCGCCATCATTCATGGGAACGATCTATTCTTGTCTTGACGACCCGCCAAACTGTCTCCATGTATTCAGCCCTGTTATATATTATTTCGTCAAAATATATTTACGGCCATTAAATAATTGTGTTACTTATGATATTTTTTGTAAAAGTTATATACGGAAACATTAAATTTCTTTGTTGTTTAAGAGGTATTGGGGGTTGGGTACACGTTATTGTGGTTGGAGGTCGTGGATTCATATCTCGCTTGGTGGTGGGTGGTTTTATACTCTCCCTCACACCACATAAACTCTGTAACAATTCTACCTTACTCCTCCGGTTAATGATGGATACACACATCCGTGCATTGTGAAAGACGATACCAAACAAATAATTTTAGTAGACTTTTGTGACGGGGATAATGGCCCCTAACTGAGGATTCCGTGGCCCCTTATTTTGCAAAATTAGAGCTGTTTAAATGCTCTCTAGCGGTGAAAAAACCCAGGGGTTGTGATGACGTCATTGGTAAAACCCAGATTGCAGAAGTCACGATCTCTTTTAGTTCTGAATTGTCTTGTCGACCCTCGAGACTGGCACCATGGTTGCGATACATACCTCTAAGGAGGAGGGTGGTCTCAAGGCAGGGGAACCATTTATCACACTCTAGCCCCGACAGCCACACCGTGAGGTTTGTGGTACTTGTTCCGGTACAGAGCCTTGCGACAGAAGAGCCAATGTTCATTCTACCCACGACAGCCTTAGCACGAGGTTCTAATAAACTACAACGCCCTAATCAATTAATAAAAACGCCAACACCTCTATCCTATCAATTAATTAATTAACAATAATTATTTAATAATCATTAATAATTAGTCAGAAAGAACCAACATGTCCGGGGTTGGTTGGTGAGGGATTGTAGGAGGAGGGGCTTTAGGGGGGAAGAGGGCAGTAGTTTAATTAATTAACAATAATTATTTAATAATCATTAATAATTAGTCAGAAAGAACCAACATGTCCGGGGTTGGTAGGTGAGGGATTGTAGGAGGAGGGGCTTTAGGGGGGAAGAGGGCAGTAGGAGGGGTGAAGGGGGGTTGAAGGGAGAGAGGGCTATTTATAGCAGCCAATAAGAGATCGAGGAGGTGGAACATCACAATACTATCTCGCGGTGTGACGAGGTGTGGCGAAGTATCCCCCTAGCTACTGACAGGTCTAATTGTGTCCATACTGTGTATGCATATATTGATTTAATGACGTAGTTAACGAGGCTGGTAAGACGTTACATTCAATTGTGAGTCAGAATAACTAGAAACATATATTCATATAATTATAAACATACTCTTTATATTAAAAATCAGCATCAATATTCATTATACAACAATTACAATCATTGTCCTTTAATTATTTTTTTTGACACGCTATCTGGAAGCATCATCATCCAGCTGTAGTCTACCAGCATACGTTCATTCCAAAATTTTTGGTAGTGATTTTCCATAGTTTCAATGTCCCGATGGAAGGGTTTCCCCTTCTCATCTCGAACCGCACCAAGGTTTTTGGGAGAGAGGTCAAGATGTGAGTGCAAGAAATGTATATTTAATTACATGCGACATCCCATTTCATGATATGCATCGAGCAGTTTCTGAACTCTGTCTTTGTATTCGAGAGATCTATGTCAACCAAAAAATGTTCGCAGAGCCATTTTAAAGTCCGCCATTGTTTTAGTTCTAGTGAAATTAGACATTGTTCAAAGTCTTCATTCTTCATAAGTTCCCTGATTTGAGGCCCAACAAAGATTCCTTCCCTCATTTTCTCAATGCTTATCTTTGGGAATCTCTTAATTAGACATTGAAAACCGATAGAATATATGTTTCACAAAACTTTAACAAAGCTGCTCATTAAGCCCAGCTTAATGTGGAGAGCTTGAAGAAAAACTTTCTTTGGATCAACTAGTGGGGCACATTGGACACTGCCCATTCCTGTATCATATGTGTTTCTTTGCTGCCAGTCATGCCTGATGTAATGTTCTGTGGTAGCACGGCTGTCCCAGAGGCACGAAAAAAAAGTATTCTGTGAAAACTCTCTGGATACTCATTAACATACCAATAACTTTGAAATCACCACAGATATTCCACTAATGAGTGTTGTATTGAATTGCGTTGAGTATTGCATCCATGTTATCATGCCTCCTTTAGATGAACTAAGTGTGAAATTAATGGTAATTGGCTTTAAATTCCCATTTTGCAGTAGAACAGCTTCCAAATTTCACTTTGAAGAGTCACTGAAGATGCACCATTCAGCTACAATGTGAAATTGCGACAAGTTCGTGAAGAGTCCATTTAAATCAGAAAAATAGCACAGCGGGTTGTCTACTGTAAAGCATGTTGCCAATTCATGATTTAATTCTTGATAATGACACATTCGAAAAATTTTCTCAAGTAAATGTTTCTGTTTCAGTCTTGAGTCAATAAGTTTTGATTTATCTTTAGAGAGAGCTAAACATCTAACAACTCATCTTGGGTAAATGTATCCTGGTCTAACTTATTTTCGTCTGATGTGTAGTCAATATCATTGAAAAGGCCTGGATCAGTACTTATTGAACCTTCGTTATATTCCATTTTGTCTTCCAACAACCCAACATCTGGAGGTATTGGAATGGGCTCTGTGTCATCATGAGGAACTGGTTTAATTGCAGAGGTGAGATTTGGATAAGCAATATTATACTTGATTTGGCCAAGAATTCAGTAACATTAACATTTAAAAAGTAACAATCACCGACATGGTATAGAGGCTTTATGCATATCATGGATAGGTGAAATATCATTGACTTTTTCTGTGGTTTAACCAGCTATTCCATTCCTTTCAAATAGGAGGTATAATAACATGTGGTGCCCAAGTCTTGTCTCTGTCACCAAGTCTTGTCTCTGTCACCAAGTAGACAGCCGAAGTACAGAAGGTAAATATTCCGAAGATCCTTCGTGATTGCATGGAGCTGTAGTGTAGTAGTGTAAGAACCACATATCATTATTTATAACAACATTTATCGGGTTGGTTCTACAATTGCGAGGCATGATGCTACTATTACTTCCAATTGCCTGAAAGAAACCAATAAAACCAGGTTTGCTACATAATGTAGGAGAACGTAGGGTATTATCGGATACGCAAGAATTCTTTTGTTAATAAATGAAAATGAAACAGCTTATTTCATGTTCTTTTTTTCAATTTCTATGTAAGTATATTTTTTTCTTTTTATTTAATTTAGACATGAAATAAAACTACAAAGTTAGTTAACCTGAAACGAAAAAGGACAAGAAAGAAAACTAAAATGTGTATATCTATTTTGAGCAACCTCACCTAACAGAATATTAAGTGTCTCATTTGTAACTTAAGAATTACTTGTTATTAATGTTCATAAAAAGTACTCACTACATTTCTTAATTTGTCTGGTACTGACGAAAGCAACATGTCAGTTACCGGTCAATCTGCATGGCAATCAAACAACACCAACCACTATTATAACAATAATGTATCCAGGATTTCATTTTGGAGGGGGTCTACAGAAAACTTCCTCCCCCCATTCATTAACCGTATAGTACACCCCAGCACAACGATCTTTATGGCACAAATACTCCCCTACCCATTAACTCGAAAGTGAGAACACATTTAAATTTTGTTAGATGACGGCTAACTTGACTCATACAAGCATATCATGGTATTGATAGACTATAGGTTATAGCATATTCTCAAGTCTTTGGGAGAGAGGGGGTGAGTAGGGGCCTTATGCTACTTCTGGCGCGAACAATAGGGTAATTAACGAACAATGGAGGCCCTTAATTGGCTAGTGGGAGGGGTGAATGAAGGCT
>CABFOW010007417.1:5337-16391 GCA_902141385.1 Timema californicum | reverse complement strand
GGGGCAGATTTTTTTTTCTCTCCCGATCTAGAATATTTTAACATTTATTTATATTTTATCATTAAAATATTTAGCAACATAGTTTACTAACGATTTACACCCGTAAAGGTGGGAACGTGGAATCAAAGTGTAATTTTGGTCTTGCCTAGTTTTATAATGTTGGTGAGGTTGGAGTTTGAATCCAGTAGGATGTACTTAGGTTTTTTTTTGTTATAAAGTGATTTTTCACTTAATTGTGGCTACACATTTTCCTATTTTCTTAGGAACGGCAATTATACGATATCTAGAAAAAACTACTAGAGCTAATTTCACGTATTCATACGTCAAAACCCGCCTTGGTGGCGTAGTTGGCTAACGCGCGAGTCGTGTTGAGCTCTACGGCTGAGGACGGGGAGATCGAGGTTCGAATCTCGGTTGGGTGAACTGGGGGTGGTTTTTCCTAAATGGTTTTCCATTCTCCCTCCACGCAAATGCGGATTCACTTCCTCTAATTCAACCTTCCCAAGTCCTAACCCATTAGCGTAATTAGTACTTAAAGCGTATAACCCGAACGGGTAGTAAGACGCGGTGCCAAATAATAAAATAATAATAATATATACGTCAAATCATGTGATTTGCTTCTGTCACTGTTGATAGCTATAAAATAACACAAAATAAAGTAAATCATCTTTTTAAACAATCTTACTACCCGTTTGGGCTATATACATAATAATGTATTAATTAATTTAGTGTGTTAGTGATGATTAAGGTTGAATTTAGAGTTAGCGTACCCGAATTTGCGGGAATAGAGAGTGGAAAACCATAAATAAAATACACCTTCTAAACACTAAGTTGGATTAAAACCCCAATACCCCCGTACATAGCAACTTTGTTCTACGGCAAGAGTGATTGACGTCTTTAGACTATTCGACCATCGTGGCGGGATAAAATTAAATGTTATTATTGTTGTCAGCATAAAAATATATTTTTTTTTGTATTTTATAAACTTTACTACCTATCAAATTGTAGTGTATGTGTAATCCTGTTAACTAAAGTGTTCAAAATGATAATATAATATAATATATTTTTTTTAAACACAATTTAAAATTACGGCTGTATTTTGCGGCAAATAATAACCAATACAAGAAACTTGAAATGAAAAAAATAGATCGTATTAGAAGTTAAAAAAAAAATACATTTTAAATGTTATTTCCACAATCGTACTAAATATCTCTGAAGCGTGTAATTAGTATTACAATATTTCCAAACAATGGCGTCTTAATTAGCAATTATCTTGAAGCGCGCTTTGGGAACAGCGGGGAAATTCCAAAATTAATCTACACCTCAGAGGCGTTCAAATTGTATAAGCGAAAACTCCTGAGCATTAATATTATAGTATTATTATTATTAGCACCGCGTCTTACTACCCGTTCGGGTTATACGCACTTTACGCTAATGTGTAATGGTAGGGTGATTGTGAGATGAAATGGAGGACCTACAGTTTAACGTGGGATCCGAACAACGGTAGAGATCTGGCATTCCCCACATTCACAAGTTGTGATTAATACACATCTTGTCAGAGGGGAAGGAAGGGTTTGGTAATCAGATAGATCTTTGCCGCGACCGAGGATTGAGCCCCGAATATTATAGTACAAGTAATAATATATGATTTAGAGATTACTGCGAACAGCACATCATATGACAGGGTTATTAGGTTTAAACAGTTTGGAACAGTTTTAACTCGAAATAAAAACTCGTAGACTGGAAATTAGGAAAATAATACGGTAGGCTAAATGCATACTATTACTCGGTCGGTAAGTTGTTGACATCTCACCTGCTGTCAAGGAAAGTAAAACTAAGGATATTCAAAGCAATAATTTTTTCCAGTTGTTCCTTATGGTTTAAAATATGGTCTCTTAGCTTACACGACGAGAAGAAATTTAGGGTTTTTGAAAATAAGACTCTAGGAAGATATTTGCTCCTATGAGGGATGAAGATACTGGAACGTAAAGGAGGTTACATAATGATGAGTTACATAGACGGTACACATCACAAGACATTGCTAGTATAGTCAAATATCGCAGAGTACGGTGGGCAGGACATGCAGCGTGAATCTAAGTGTCTAGAACCGTGTTCAGGGTTTTGACTGTCAAACCCCATGGGAAGAGAACATTGGGAAGACCTAGACACAGAGGGGGGGATGGCGTTATAATGGACTTGAAAGAGCTACGGTGTAGTGAGGCCGACTGGATAGAACTAGCTCAAGATAGTAATATGGTGTAGTGAGGTGGACTGTATAGAATTAGCTCAAGAGTCTGATAGGGTGTAATGAGGTGGACTGGATAGAACTAGATCAATATAAGGGTAGGGTGTAATGAGGTGGACTGGATAGAACTATATCAAGATAAGGGTAGGGTGTAATGAGGTGGACTGGATAGAACTAGATCACTGTAAGGGTAGGGTGTAATGAGGTGGACTGGATAGAACTAGATCAAGATAAGGATAGGAGGCGTACTTTTGTAAATGCGGAAATGAATTTTCGAGTTCCTAATGTCATAGATAGGTAAGTAAAAATAGTGATGGTTATAATAATAATAATAATAATAATAATAATAATAATAATAACTTAACTATTCGAGACGAAAAGTTTATTTGTTCATACATTTCTATAAAGTTATTTTATCATGCTACAGTTCTTGGATAATTTTAAACCAGTAGTTCTGTTAGTATAAAACCTCACTCGATGCTGATTACATCACGTTAATAAATGATGTAATCGTTCTCTGTTGAAAGTGCCTCAGTCAAGAAATTTACGAAAATGAGATAGATATTTAACCTGCGTTTTGAAGTTTGTTCTATCGTTTGACAAATAAAGGACCTTAGTCAGACCACACCAGAAACGTGTTTAATCAATGCGGGGACTTGCAGTCCTTTTCAGAAAGGGCAACCGAAGCACTTTATGCAATTGAGTCTAATTTTGTTTAACTGAGAACATTTATACAAAGAACGATTTAATTACTTATCGTCACTACAGTATTGAGATTTCTGTTTGGATTTGAAGTTGATATTTTCCCCTTGATGGTTAAGTTAAACATAAAACAATAGCGTATTATATTCATGGAGAATATCCATTGTTCACGTGGTTTAAGAAGCCAATCTCGCAATTTATGTTAATACTGAAAAAAAAGGCCTATTCACCCTATCAATTGCTTGTAGTTTTAAATTAAAATCACTTGAGGAGAACTATCGATTAAAAAAAAACCTTTTGAATGGTAATAAATAAACAGCTAGATTGAAAAAAAATATGCATATACTTAATCCTGCCCAGGCTCAAAGAATGTACCTGCCAGATTTAATTGAAATTAGTCCACGTGTTTGGAAGTTATCGTGGAACAAACATTTTTACAAACAGACAGACAGACGAACGCCAAATAATTATTAATTAAAAATAAGTTACTTTATTGTCAAAAAGTTATTTAAGAGTTTTAAATAAATTGAGTACAGATTTGTCTTCTAGAAAAAGTTATTCTATCAATAAATTATGACCCGCTTCGGTGGCATATAGTCTGCACTGTCATCCATATATCTATTTATTTATAAAATAGCTACCCCCTCTTTCCTGAAAATACACTAACAGTGACATAAAATATGAAACAATATACATTACGACAGATTTATTTCCATTTAGCATTGTGTCAGAGTTATAGTTGGATTAACCAATTTAAAATGATAGAGTGAGTTTAGTTTGAATTTTGTATTCCTAAGCTGTGTTTAACGTTTTGATTTTGTAATCTCAGAATTTTATCATAATTACAAAAGTTTTAATTATATCTAGTTGGAAAGTAAAAACAATTTATATGTATAGTGGTATTTTAATAGGAATAACAATATCTGACAGTTTGAAAAGTTATTAAAAATACTTTGGGATATTCAAACGTTAAGTCACGCGTTATGAAGCTGTTACTGTTGATAAATATTATCAATATCTATCAAATTACACTAATAATAGGTAATTTTTTTCAGTGTTAAGGGCAGAAAATATGTTTGTAATTTCTAAGAGGCCATTGAAAATTAAACTTCAAGACACTATGTTTAATACTACACAGCCCTAATTCTTGGATTTTTAATTTATCTCGACTCCTCGGAAAGAGAAGTATTTTGGCTGTAAAAAAAAAAATCGGAATCAAGATTTTGATAAATGTCAACATATTATGATTCCTAAAAAAAAAGTTTTCACAATGTCATCTGTCTGTGCTTAGAGCTAAAACAGTAAATATTTGACCAATTGGGTTAAAACTTGATATCTAGTGTTTTAATAGGACCCCCCCCCCCCGAGGGGTTTTTGGAATTAGATATGAGACACTAAATTTAAAGGGGGTTTACTGAAGGGCAAAAAGAGAAAAATCGATTTTCTCGAAATTTACTCTAACGATTTTGATTAAATTTTATATCTCGACACTGTTTATCACCATAAACAAGATGATAATTCTCATTTTCTCATGAAAGTGGTTTTGAGGGAAATTTCTTTACATAACGGAGATTTTTCTAGCTTTGTTCATATATCCGCAACTATTTGAGATACGAAATAACATATTATTGTAAAGTTGTAGTACTGTTAAAATAAAAAATATTTTATTTTAGATATATAATTATAAAACCAATAATTTGTGAGCTATTAACAAATATATCAACTTTTTAAATTCAAGTCTTTGAAAATTAATTTGATTCTTATGCTCTTTGGTGGACAAAGATGTTTCTCTTTTCTCAATTTTTCTGTAACAGTGTTCCTAGTTCCTGATGCCATAGAGTATGTAACGTTTTATATTATTTCATTTATTATCTTGTCTAGGGGCAAAGTGTCGGACCTCTGTGCTGGTGATTCGGGGTTCATTCCTCGGTCCCGGCACAGAATTATCTGATTACCAAAACTTAACCTCACCTCAGACAAGACATCTTGTGAATGCCAGGCCTCCACCGTGGTTCGGATCCCACGTTAAACTGTAGGTCCTCCATTTCATCTCACTATCACCCTACCTTCACCCTACCATTACACATTAGCGTAAGTGCGTACAACCCGAACGGGTAGTAAGACGCGGTGCTAATAATAATAATATAGTGTTACAATGTATGGAACTATTATTTCGTTTCACAAATCGAGTTTTTAGTGAATGAATATTTTAAGATAAACGTGGGAGAAAGTCTTTACGGTGCACCGTAACATTAATGTTTTCTATCCCCGCGTCTTAATAATGGTACTGGTTAAACAAAATGCACTAATTACAATACTGAGCTAGGGATGGGTAAGGTCGAATTCATAGGAAGTGTACCCGTATTTGCGTTGAGGGAAAGTGGAAAGCATATAGAAAAACCCACCCTCTGAGCACCTGGTTGGGATTCAAATCCCGATCTCCTTGTCTATTGCAAGAGTTACGTCTTTGATCATGCGGCCACTGGAGCAGGAAGATATTTACTACAAACTTTTTTAACCTAAAACAGTATTTATAATAATACACACTAACCCCTACGTCCTAGTTATATTATTATTATTATTATTAGCACCGCGTCTTACTACCCGTTCGGGTTATACGCACTTACGCTAATGTGTAATGGTTGGTAGGGTGATTGTGAGATGAGATGGAGGACCTACAGTTTAACGTGGGATCCGAACCACGGTGGAGACCTGGCATTCCCCACGTTCACAAGATGTCTTGTTAGAGGCGAAGGAAGGGTTTGGTAATCAGATAAATCTGTGCTGGGACCGAGGATTGAACCCCATCCGCCAGCACAGAAGTCTGACACCTTACCCCTAGACCGCCAGGTCACCTAGTTATACATTTGTTGAGCAGCAGGACTTACAAACATGGTGGTTATGGACCTTACATTTCGTAATGTGAGACTGTATCACTTTCATTTCTACCAAGATGTGTTTAGTTTTTAGCAAGCCTTGCTAGATCTTGTTTTAACTTGACCATTTAGTATTTTGTTTGTCTGTATTTACAGATGTTGTCACGAGATAACTGTCGTCAAAGACGTTGACCAATTTTAACCAAATTTAGCATGGTTATACTTTGAACCCAAACCTAACGATTCATGCACCTGTGTTTTTTTAGTATGACTATCCGTTTCAATATGGCGAACGTTCAAGAAGTTTTCAGGTGAACAACAGTTACTCTCAAGGAGTATAATTTAGTACCCTTCAATATATTATTAATTCATTTTATGCCTAACTTAATCACTAAGGAAAAAATATCAACTTCATAACCAAGAAGAAATTATAAAAGATATTGCAACTTGAAATTCAAAGATAAATCTTAAGACTATAGTAACGATAAGAACATTACATAAATCTTAACAAGATGCACTTAACAAAGAAGAAACGAACTACTAGTAAACAAGGAGCAAGACAGAGCTTGTGAAAGTTTGAATGGGGCTCTTTAAAGACCCCCCCTTTAGACTTGTGCTACGCTTGAAGTGATTCTCTGGGAGATCCTAAGTATCTCCTCGGGACTACATAATGGGTTATTTAAAGTGTTTAGCAGGAAGGTAACTTCCAACATCAAATGAAACTTGGGCTAACAGCATGCTACTTTATCCTACAGTTAGTGAGAAACACGGTTTCTTAATAAAACAAGATTCTTTAGAGAGAAGTTTAGCTCAATATCTTTGATACAGTTCTTGAATATCATTCGGATTTTCAACAGCAACTTTTTCCCCCCATCTATTTACTTATAGTTATCTAAATGTTTTTCAAAAAACTTAACTTTATTTTTGTGGTCCGCCACGTTTTAATACCAGTCCGGGCTATCCACATGTTTAATTTAATTGAATAGGGATGAGGAAGTTATCATGTTGGAAGCTGTGCATCTGAATTTTCTTGGAGTAAGAGAGATACATTATTTAGGAAAAAAAGGTGACCTGGCAGTCTAGGGGTAAGGTATCAGACTTCTGTGCTGACGGCCGGGGTTCAATCCTCGGTCCCGGCACAGATTTATCTGATTACCAAACCCTTCCTTCACCTCTGAAAAGACAACATGCAAGGCCTCCACCGTGGTTCGGATTCCACGTTAAACTGTAGGTCCTCCATTTCACCTCACAATCACCCTACCATTACACATTAGCATAAGTGCGTACAACCCGAATGGGTAGTAAGACGCGGTGATAATAATAATAATAATATTATTTAGGAAAAAAACACAACTCATTAGGTCTTACAACCAGTAGAGTTTTAAAACCCAACTTTTTTGTAGGCGAGTCAGTAAAAATGTGACAAATGCTATGATAAACAAAAACTTCTTGGTGTCTTCATTCATACGTAGGTAATTCCGGAAATCATCAGCAATTAATTCAAACATGATCATCACACTTGTGTTTCATGGTGTCCCGTTTTGACACTAAATTTCGCCTCCTAACACGTTTTTTATACGTTTTTCAACACGATGAAATTTCAAACTTTAGTTGAACCAGTAAAAGAACAAATCTACATCTTATTATTATTATTATTATTATTATTAGCACCGCGTCTTACTACCCGTTCGGGTTGTACGCACTTACGCTAATGTGTAATGGTAGGGTGATTGTAAGATGTAACAGAGGACCTACAGTTTAACGTGGAATCCGAACCACGGTGGAGACCTGGCATTCATCTTGTTGTTTTTAATGAGACATCTTGGCACTAAGTGAATCAACAAAAAACGAGCATGGATGGTACCAATCACCTCAGCTCCCTCCAATGAGACGCAAGATGATCATTGGTCAGAAATCAGCGTGTGTTTAATAATTGGTATCCAAGATTTGGAAGGTTGCAACACTGCTTTCTGACGTGGTTTTGTAGAGTTGTGAGCTGATAAATATGGGGTATCTATTACTACACACACGATGATTTCTGACGAATGGTCATTTTGCAACTCAGTGGAGGGGGAACGTATTTTATTATTCTTTACTCCATGAGGTTCGTAATGAGTTAAATTTCTTGGTTACTGATCCTCTTATTGTCTCTTTGTCGACATCTTGACATGTCGTTACCAGTTCCTCCAAGGCCTTCTCTTTACTCAAACCATCCAGTTATTAATTATCTTTAACTTTCCACAAACATGGTATTTTCTGGTACAATTCGACCAATTTTGTCAAAAACTGTTTGCTGTAGTTTCTTATGTCTGACATAATGCACCAAAATACAAGGTCGCACACTAGAAAATATAAACCCATGCCTGTGAACAGTATCAAAATACGGAGGAAACTGGCTACAAAATGTTGATCCATTAATATATTTGTCTCGGGCAGGCTCGCCACCTTGCAGCGCTTCAAAACGACGTCAGAAAGAAACGCTGCGAGCTGCTAAGTGTCATGCGGCCTATAGATCATCATAATGATGGTCAAGTCATTTAACAATAGCCCTAAAAATTCATTGTCATATTTTTGTCTGTCAAAGGTTTTATTTAATCATAATTCTAGTGTCTTGTTTTTATCTTTTTAATATATTTAATTAATAAATACTATATACAATTAATTAAAAAATTAATAAGGCATCTTTTAAAATAAAAGAACAAAAACAATGAAAAATGTCTCACTATTATAAATTTTGAGTCACTATTTTAGTTCAGATACACAGGTCACACCTTTTGTAACCCGCCTCGGTGGCGTAGTTGGCTAACGCGCTAGTCGTGTTAAGCTAGACTACCGAGGATGGGGAGATCGAGGTTCGAATCTCGTTCAGGTATACTGAGGGTTTTTTCCAAAGATGGTTCTTCACTCTCTCCCTAAGCAAATTCGGGTACACTTCCTAAACATATAACCTTCCTAATCCCTAAGAAAACATTATCGTAGTTATTACGTATGCGTATAAACCGAAAGGGTAATAAGACGCGGTGCTAAAAAAATTATCAACAATTGTAATAATATTAATATTTTATTGAAATATTTATATTATTAATATTATAAATATATCATTGTGTACACCTCATATAAATGCCTAGTTTTACTAAATTTAATCCCCGTACATTAATTACTTTAGGTGACCTGGTGGTCTAGGGGTAAGGTGTCAAAGACTTTTGTGCTGGCGTCCGGGGCTCAATCCTCGGTCCCGGCACAGATTTATAAGATTACCAAACCCTTCCTTCACCTCTGACAAGAGGTGTATTGATAACAACTTGTGAATGTGTGGAATGCCAGGCCTCCACCGTGGTTTGGATCCCATGTTAAACTGTAGGTCCTCCATTTCACCTCACAATCACCCTACCATTACACATTAGAATAAGTGCGTATAACCCGAACGGGTAGTAAGACGCGGTGCTAATAATAATAATTAATTACTTTACCTTAACAATAATACGTAAAAAAACATAAACTAGCAAGTTTTGACTCCTTATAACTCGTGAACTGTAATGATTTGAAATAATCTAATCACTATTTATAGCTTGTTAAAATAGCGCGATAAAATGTTGAATGTCGAATGACCTTGAATTGAACCCGCCTGTCCCGGTGATTGCAAGAACCTACCCGTCAACTGTCCCGGTATAAATACCGGGTTATTGATTAATGAGGGTTTCAACTCTTGTTTCCGCTATTGACGCGCCGTTTCAAGTATCACCTCAGCTGGAATGTTGGGCAACCCAATTCAACGGCCCCTTTATACTATTATACATCAAGGGCAGGGGGAGGAAGGTGTAAGGTGGCTTACATTATTGCCTCTTAATCAGGAGGTCGAGATTATGTTCGAATCTTGGCCGGGAGCAGTTAGCCTATTTTATTAATACTACGTAAGGTTTTTTTTCGTGATTTTTACCCCCCTTCCCCCTTCTCGTCACTTCTTTCTCACTAATGTAGGTAATTTTTTTACGATTAGGTAAATTATATTATTTTAATCAATCATTTATTATTATTATTATTATTTAGTACCGCGTCTTACTACCCGTTCGGGTTATACGCTTTAAGTACTAATTACGCTAATGTCTAATTACGCTAATGGATTAGGAATTGTGAAGGTTTAATTAGAGGAAGTGAACCCGCATTTGCGTGGAGGGAGAGTGGAAAACCATTTAGGGAAAACCAGCCCTAGTTCACTCGACCGAGGTTCGAACCTCGATCTCCCCGTCCTCAGTAGTCGAGCAGCTCAACACGACTAGCGCGTTAGCCAACTACGCCACCGAGGCGGGTTTTAATCAATCGTTTGGTTATTTTTTTACGCTAGTGGGTTAGGTATAAATAAGGTATAATTTGAAGTATACCTGCATTTGCGTGGAGAGAGAAAGGGAAACCATTTAGGGAAAACCACCCTCAGTACACCCGACTGGGACCTAATGACTATCCACCCCCCGCCCCCGTCATTGGCGGTATAGTCTACCGCGAGATTGATAAAGCGAGTGATATGAGATCTTAGGCTACATTCATTGCAGTAAATTAAATATAAGGGAGGTTTTATAATTATTAATGCTTTATTTAATTTCTGATAACTTTTTTTTTAGACTTTGTCTTATCATAAACATGGATTAAAAAAAACACCTTACGTAAGAAAACGTAAGAAAATACTGAACCCCCTCCCCCCTCCATATTTTACAAAAAACACTTAAGAGGAGTGCACAAAGGGAGCTTTTTTTTTTTTAACGCCCAGCGAAACCAACTCAAAGATAAGGTTCTTGTTTTTTGTTACATAACACTACTTTAAATTTTTAAATTATCCAATAAGTGCATCTAGGAAAAGAGAAAGGCTTGGAGAGAAAGAGAAAGAAAAAACACCACGCATAAGAGGGAATCCTTCCTCTAGAAAAAAACCAACACCTTTTTTCCTTTTCCCACCCGAGCTCATCATCATAATAAAATGTGTGGTTATCTCGGATGAGTGGTAAGACGCATAGGGGGGTGGGGGTCAGGGGAGATGGTGACTGGGGATTGGGGAGGTGAGCAGAGGGGTGGAATAAAAAATCCCCGCTCTGCAGTTCTGTTGGCAAACCTTGTAGCGCTGCGTAGTTTCTCAATGACCGCTCTCATCGGAGGAGAACTCGTAGTCTGACGCCATTGCGGATGTTGGGACGACACTCGTTACAAGCCGCAGAGAGTGAATTTCACCGACCACGTCCCCC
>CABFOW010007416.1:4543-24225 GCA_902141385.1 Timema californicum | reverse complement strand
ACTGTCAGAAGTGACAGCTGCTAAGCACATGTTTTTGCAGATAATATGGTTCGGCGTAGGGATACATAATTTGGTCTGGTAACTTTTCAAAGCCGTCAGCTATCAGCCAGCACCAAAGAAGCCATGGGGCTACTGTAGTACTCCCAAGTATCCAAAGACCCAACCTGACTCATGGATCGCAGCCGTAGGCTTGGTGTATGTATACCTTGTCTGTGACCTAGATTTGATGAAAAAGGGCTCTTCTCTAAAAAATACAAACTTTTTGATAAGCTCACAACAGAAAATGTTAAGATATTTGATAACTATCAGAAAGCTTTCCTCTTTACCTTGAGAAATAATTTTAGTAGTTTTATTTCCCTTCTTTCTTATTGATCTGACAAACGGTGGTTGTACGCGAAGGGCGAGAGTGAGTATAAGCTTATAAAGAATAAAGAAGTAGACCCAGAAAACAAGCCGAGTGGCCTGACAGTGATTTATACTTTCTCGCTGACCGAGACGGCCGCCATATGAGTCAATTTATCTAATTCTCATAAGAACGATTCGGTAATCAGACCTAATATCAGAAATATCTTAGTTTTGTAACTCAGGCGTTTTATATCTCTGTTGGTAGATGTGTACATTTCGACATATGTAAGACAAATATGATCGACATTTTGTCAATGTTGGCTACTATTGATATCTTCTAATATAGCTCAAGTTCGATTCCTGGAATGGCCGTGGTGCATACAGAAACTTACTTTGGGGGATATATTCAATCAAGAAAGTAGTCAGAATGAAATTTCTAGGGAGATATTGGGTTTTTGAGTGGTGGGGGCTGGGCAGTGGGGTAGGGTTGGAAAGAAGGCACAAGCCCCTTGACCACTGGAGCCTAAGAATATTTATGAATGAATTTGAAAGCTATTAGGAGTAATTAAGAGCATCGATTTAAATAATGGTGCGTGGTTATTTCTTCATATACTAGACATTTGTAAAATATCAATACTTTTCTTTCGATCTTTGATCTAAGGACATCAAGATTCAGAGTGTATTTTTAGAAGTTGTATCAGCATCCCCGAACTCGCTTTGAGCACTCTCTACCAGCGTAAGGGCCGCCCTTATCTCTCGATCCCCTCCCTCTTATGACGCACTCTAGTGGCGGCGGTATGTTTGTTTACATTGGTGGAGCTCGGAAGCTGGGGGAGCTGTATCGATGCCGCGCGCTTCTCATGACCTCTGCGGGTTGTGTAGTAGCTTACTGTACTGGGGACGAGGGTCAGAGGTCACGGACAAAGGTCACCACGCTCAAGTACCGGAAAGGGTGCGTCTAGAAACAACAAACCGGGCGATACAAACATATTTGTCCTGTGGTGAAGTATATTCTTTCCTCTCGACGAACTAATGGAAACAGCATCCGAACAACAATAGTGATTGGATTCCACGTTAAACTGTAGGTCCTCCATTTCATCTCACAATCACCCTACCATTACAAATTAACGTAAGTGCGTATAACCCGAACGGGTAGTAAGACACGGTGCTAATAATAATAATAATAATAATATCCGGAAAACCAATGTTTGGTTTTTCCTACACCCCAATTAGAGATGAACTTTTTCCACAGTCACTTCGGTGATCGCGTGTTCTAACGCGCTACTATCTATATGAATTAGACTGCCGATGACGGGGAGGTTGAGGTTCGAATCTCAGTTGAGTGTACTGAAGGTGGTATTTCCACTCTTCTTCTACGTAAAATTGGGTACATTTCCTCTAAATATAATCTTCCTCGTCACTAAAACCATTAGCGTAATTAGTATGCATGCGTATAACCCGAACGGGTAGTAAGACGCAGTGCTAAAAACAATCCTTCAATTATTTATGACAAAATTTTCTAGAAAGTTTTCAGGTAAAAACAATGATGGATTCCCAAGGGAAAGGAATGTTTTGACTTTAATATTTAATAATTAAGATATATAGTCGACAGAAGACCTGACGTTAATAACACTTTCAACCACCAAGCACTGTAGTTGACACGTGAATGTGAGAATAGAAGTGGAATAACTGTTATTACTTTATTGTCACTCATTTGATAATGTTTCTGGTGTTAACTAACGTCCTTAGGATATATTTTTCTGGAGTGAACACTTTAAACTTGGGATATCCCGAGTGCATTTATTACAATTAAATATATTGACAGTTTTTCAGAACCAATTAAAGGAAAATTCCCAAGATTGATAATAATATTTCTCTGATCTTTCATTTAACCATAGCTCAGTTTATAACACGAAGACCTATGCATTTAAGGGTTGTCCAATTGGTTCCCAGTGAAACTACTAATTACTTTAAATATATTATTATTCCAAAATTGGGTGTGAGGGGCTCTTCCTTTTCACCAAGTGTTAAATTAATGATCTTGATCTTGGATGTTGGGTTTGTCCTAGAATTAGGTCGTGGTAAGTCACTTGATAGAAGCCATACTGGGTCAAAAGCTTTACTACAACAACTATTATTATTAGCACCGCGTCTTACTACCCGTTCGGGTTATACACACTTACGCTAATGTGTAATGGTAGGGTGATTGTGAGATGAAATGAAGGATCTACAGTTTAACGTGGAATCCGAACCACGGTGGAGACCTGGCATTCCTCACATTCACAAGATGGAGGGGAAGTAAAGCCATCGTTCCCATGTCGATTGCGACACGTAAAATAACCCTGGAAGGTATGTGAAAATACCTTTTCCGGCCAAATTGGTAGGCCTTTTCGCTCTCGCTCAAATAAATTCTCGTAAGCTGTTATTTACAAGTCGGTTCAAAAAACGCACGTAAAATACCTAAAATAAATAATAAAAATCGATAAACAAGTTTTCTCAATAAACAATTTGATTTTTTTTGTTTGTTTATGTATGTGTAGGCCTACTACGTTTAAATAAGGGAAAGGTTCACTGCCCCTCGCCCCCTCTGCCCACAATTATCCGTCGCTCATAAGATTGGGACAGGGTCGGGTTACAAAAACAAAAAGGTTGGATTGTAAAGCGAAGCAAAAAAACTTTGGGCCAAACCTCAAATAAATATAAATAATATTAGCATAAATTACTGTCGCTAAATATCACATCCATACATTACCATCTGTTTTCATTACAGGCATTCAAAGTGGCAAGATGTCAGCTGTTGGCGTAGTGATGCATTAGGGACTATTTCTAGTAATTTTTTGAGCTGTCATCCAAGTAAACTCGAGTGGTGAATGTACTTTTTTTTTTTTACTGAAGAGCCATATCAACTCACAGACAAGTACAGACTAGCAAGCATCGGAGTGGGGACGTGTGATACGCCAAGGAGACAGATATTCAGAGATCGGATGTGAGATTGTCCACTGTATCTTAATTTAGAAAACAGTGGAATTGAACACACTTGCTATACCATTAAAACATTATATATATATAACGAAATTCAAAAATAATTATTCTAGAGAGAAAAAAACCCATCAGACTGAACACAATTTTGTTGTTGTCAAATAAATAATGCAGGAAACCACATTTAGATACGTTTTCTGGCTCGAGCGTAATCTTGTAACTAATTTCACCCGGGAATATCCCCGTACCCCATCCCCCCACCCTCAGTGCATCCAGCTAGAATTTGAAACTAACCTCACCGTAATTTGCTTTGTTCTAGTTCTTTATTAACAGTACACGCAAAAAAAAAGCCCCTTCATAAATTAGTTAATAAAGTACTTCACTTGATAGACCTTTTAAATTATTTTTTTTGCATCGCGTCTTAAGTTGGTAATTACACTGTCATATTTATTTTAGAAAAGAAAAATATTTAGGTGCTTTAAATTATTTGATGAAAGACACTACCTTTGCTAATTATGTGTGCTATTTACATTAATCTAAAAGGAAGTTTGTACTCTTTCTCTCTCTCTCTCTCTCTCTCTCTCTCTCTATATATATATATATATACACACACACATACACACACCGAATGCTCAGAAACTCAACGCCCAGATTGCACATATAGCTTGTTTGAATCAAGAATAATACAAAGTACCTATACTCGTACACTTACATTCAGCAAACAAGCAAATTAAGCAAACACAATTAAAATTTGTTCAAAGCTTCGTCATACAGCGCCGGGAGAGCAAATCTGTGCAAGCATGCGTGTACAACAAGTTGCATAGGAGCTAGGAGCGTGGAACTGCACATATAGTAACGGCAAGCATTTACATGTAGTATGGCATGATAGCGCAGTTGTTGGTGAGGACGATTTGGTAGCAAGACTCGCAATTGCATCGGGAAATGTGCGAGCTCTCCCAGATATCTTCCAACAGGTGCGTCATTCACTGCTGTATATTCCATTCACGGTAGGAATTACTCTCTGAAAGGTCCTTTTTCCTACCAATATCCTACTATATAATAGAATTTTGGTAGGGAAAAAGGCCTCTCAGAGTTTCTGCAGAGAAGTCGGGGGTGGACATACCGAGCACTTGCTGTGATGTAGACTCTCAGAACGTATTCCCATTTCTAGATGGACTTGTTCTGCTGCCGTGCTCCAAGATGTCGAAGTGTGCAGTGCCACGCGCCTAAATCTTATGCAACCTGCTGTACACGCATGCTTGCACAGATTTGCTCTCCCGGCGCTGTATGCCGAAATTTTGAACACATTATAACAGTACTAGCTTACTTTGCCGAATGTAACTGTGTAAGGATTTTGTCTTTCTTTTGGTTCAAACAAACTATATGTGCAGTTTACGAATGGACTGTGAAACGTTTAAATGATTTGATCACCAAAGCTGCTATAGTAAGCACTTACGCTCTATCATAAGCGTGAAGTTTTGTCACACCATATTGTATAAATACATTTGAAGGGTACAGGGGAAAAGGAGGAAATTCACATTACTCACACTCTCCAGAACAACACCTTCTATATCTCAAACCTCACAAGGACACCAACAAATACTTTTTTTATTAAATTAATTTGGATATGACAGATAAAGTGTATAAAGGATGGTCTAACAGATGGCAGCACAATTTGTGTTAAAATTGGTTTTTCTCTTGTACCCCTATGTTTTTAAACTGCTGCAGAACTTATTTTATAAGGTAAATATATTATTTTTTTAAAAAAAGATAGAAGATCAGATGAACAAACAGGTTGAAAATTGAACTAGTCCTAAGAAGAATGGACGAGAAGAGAACCATTTTGGATGTGATTCTTCGGTACAAAGCAAACTTGATCAGAAACATCCTTAGGAGGAACTGTCTTCTGTATGACGTCATTGAAGGAAAGGTTTAGGGAAGGAGGAGCTTAGGAAGAAGGAGGATTCAAAAATTAGATGACTTGAAGGAAAGAAGAAAGTTCTGGGAGCTGAAGGAGGAGGCAGAGGACAGGGTGCATTGACGGTATAAGTTTCACTGACAAAAGGAATGGACCTGTCGTGAGATAGAACACGTAGTTAGATCATATTTCGTTCATCAAATAAATGCGACAGTGTAATACAGCCCTTACTACCCAACCGAGCTGTAAGCTTTTAATTACAATATGAGGACGGGGAGATCGAGGTTCAAATCTCGGTCGGGTGAACTGGGGGAGGTTTTTTCCTAAATGGTTTTCCACTCTCCCTCCACGCAAATGCGGGTTCACTTCCTCTAAATTCAACCTTCTCAATTTCTAATACATCAGCGTAACTAGTACTTAAGCGTATAACCCGAACGGGTAGTAGGACGCGGTGCTAAATAAAAAAAATACAATATGGGGAAGTAAACGTGAATATAGACCGGAAATCCTATTCAGGAGAAAAAACAAAACATCTTAAGTACACCACCCATTCTGGATTCAAACCCCGACCTCTTGCGCCATCTGCAAACCAGACTAGAAGTCTCTTCCACACGCACCAAGCGATGTGGGTGTGGAAGGATAAACAAACGTAATTCTCGCAACAAACTGTACCACCAATGTCGAGGAGATCGGGGTTTGATCCTGGTAGAGTGCACTGTGGGTCTTTTTCCATATATGGTTCCCCACTCCTCTACACAAATGCGGATACACTTCCTTTAAATTCAACCTTAAAGCATTAGAGAAACTAGGATATAGGCGACTAGGCGTGTATACCAAATGAGAAAAAGAAGCAATGCAAAAAAAAAAAGAGAGAGAGAGAGAGAAAATACGATTCCTTAGTTAAGGGAATTAAAACCAAAACACCTCTGGGTGGTATGCAAGAACGTTAGTGAACACTTAGTGGACCGATAGTATAGTCCCGAGTATACTATCGCTCACCTTTTAACCTAAGCAAATACATGCTAGTGTCCACTAAGCACTCACTTAGTAAAGCTCTTGCATACGGCCCTCAGTGCATCCGGTCAATATCGAACCAAGGACTAAAAGTCAAAACACACTATCCCTGCGTACAAAACCCCGCTTTGATGGGTCAATCCGGACAATCTTTGGGTTCAGAATATGAAAAGAAATAAATAAAACTACTCCATCAAGTTCCCTATATTGGGTGCCTTACTGGTACCCTCCACCCCCCTCCAACTGACACAAAAGGGGTGGGGGTATAAATGGGGATATCTGATGCGCATGGCACCCTGGGTACGCGCCATTTTCCGCCGCTGCGTCAACCGATCGATCGCCGTGACTTCCCCCAGGTGAATGACCTTATATGGTGCTGCTGTCTCTCTTTTCCCCGGATGAAAGATACAGCAGCCAAGAGTCTGCGAGACAGGGGCGTTGGAGGTGTCCCGGGATAGTCCATCCACCGGGGGGTTGAAGGGGAGGGCCATTGGTTTCCGTCTGAAGGACAACTGGGGAGCCTCCATTATACCCTCTCCCACTTCCACGAGTTTTAAGCAGATGACGTCATTTTAATATTTTTTGTTTAGTTTTAAATTTTGTTTGAAACTAAATGTTTTTTACCCTGTTCTCCACGGCGTTTCATTATCCGCCATGATAATACCCGCTTTGATGGACCAATGGTCAAAGGCGGTCCGATCCTATTCAACTTTTTTTGTTCGAGTACCCCAAGATATAATTTCTCTACAACTTTGTACCTCCAAAGTTTTTTTTTCAGCACCGCGTCTTACTACCCGATCGGGTTATACGCTTAAATACTAACTACGCCAATGGTTCTAGGGATTAAGGAGGTTGTTTTTATAGGAAGTGTACCTGCATTTGTATGAATAGAAAGTGGAAAACTATTTCAGAAAAAAAAAAATCCTTTAGTACACCCGACTGAGATTCGAACCTTGATATCCCCGTCATCGGCAGTCTAGTCTACCGCGAGAGTAGTGCGACTCTAAAGCGGGTCCCTTAAAGTTATTATTATTATTAGCACCGCGTCTTACTAAACGTTCGGGTTATATGCACATACGCTAATGTGTAATGGTAGGGTGATTGTGAGATGAAATGGAGGACCTACAGTTTAACGCGAGATCCGAACCACGGTGGAGGCCTGGAATTCCACACATTCACAAGTTGTAAATAATACGAGTCTTGTCAGAGTTGAAGGAAGGGTTTGACAATCAGACAAATCTGTGCCGGGACCGATGATTGAACCCCGGACCCAAGCACAGAAGTCCGACACCTTACCCCTAGACAAAAGTTAAAACCATTTATATATATTTATATGTAAAGTAATGTGATTTATAGCTTTTACTTTTAATATATATTATTAGGATATATGAAATAATAGTAATAATCAATGATAAAACTCCAAATGACGTCTAGATGCATTCAATTTTAGAATATTAGCTGAAAAAGACTACTTCAAATAGCTTTATTTCTAGACTCTAAAATGGAGTCATAAAAAAATCATGGGTAAATCACTCCAAATAAACCCTGATTTTGGTTGAAAGAACAGTAGATAAAATTCAAACATAATTCCTTGCAGCCAACATTGATAACATTTCACTTTATGATTTGTCTTATTTTATAGGTATTGTTAATATCTATCAAAATTAACAGCTGCAGAAAACATTAAAATTGTTTTGGTAACTCCAGTAACTAACTTCTACTGTTCTTCCTACCAAAATCATACAAAACATTTATCTTGGGGTGAAGAGCGCGAGGGAGAGGGAAGGGGGTAAAAGGGTAGGGGAGGGGGGGCAAGGATGCTGGAAGGCAGGTCCCCAAGAATATTTTTTTTTGCTCACCTCCCCTTACACACAAATAAGGTTCCACCGCCCTTATTTTTAGCCGATCCCCTTTGTTTTAAACCATGTATAAAGCCATAAATAATATTTACTGATAATTGCCTCTCCATATAAAAAAAAAGGTTCCATCACTTTTGGCTGTGGTGAGTTAATATAGAATAATTAAAACGTATATTAAAATATTGTTCTGTAACTATCACTTATGGCAGATCGGGTCAGTACTAGTTCGATAAGAATAGAAATGAAAACGTAAAAAATAGTATTTCGCATTAATATTCTAAATCTAACTTTCTATCATAACTCCATTATGAAAACTTTAAACGAAAGAAGAATCATCTTTTATTTGAGAAAAGACCCGAGAAAATTTGTTTGAATTTAAATGTTAATATTCATCACAAATATTACAAGAATAATGGGTTTTTGAGGGTTTTTAGTCCTACTTCCCCAGACATTTTTGTATTGTTGGGTACGCCTTTGAAAATATTTGGAGTAGCTCTTCCCTAGAAAATGTGGTTAAAAATTGAATATCCTTAAAATCTATTAGAAGTGGTCCTTGCCTGGATTAAAAAATCAATTAATACCTTTTGTAAATACTTAGAGAAGTTCTCCCCCAAGCACATTTCTGAAAGCTATTTCTTTTAGAAGCTATTTAGAATTCCCCCTTCATCAAATGCTTTTAATTGTATGCTTTTACTGAACAAACAGAGCATCCTAGCGGTGCATAGATAAACTAAATACAACTGTCTTTGGGTTTCATTTGCTAGATGTCGCGAGTGTAAACAATATCAGCATTGCCAACAGTAAAAATATACTTGGTGGCTTTATGTTGTAGGAAATTATGAAGTATATTTTTTCACAATAATTTTATGTAAAATAAAGAAATTTATACCC
The DNA here is from genome assembly GCA_902141385.1 of Timema californicum. Classification (NCBI taxonomy): domain Eukaryota; kingdom Metazoa; phylum Arthropoda; class Insecta; order Phasmatodea; family Timematidae; genus Timema; species Timema californicum. The sequence continues at coordinate 15,219 of CABFOW010007416.1, read as the reverse complement.
AAAATAAAATTAGTAAAAGGTATATTTTAACTATATAGTTAGTGACATTTCGTTCACATTGGTAACTTTAATTTTATATATAGAGGCCTTTTCTGCTAACATACTGCCAACACTGATATTTAATTAAAGATATCTCGCTTCTCAATTTTTCTGATTCTTCCTTCTCTACTCTACAGTGAAATCTGTAAATAAAAATGCGTATTGACACGTGTTATTTTTGTTCTTCTAGGATATATCCTGGACACGGCATACAATTTGTTCGTAATGACTGCAAGGTGATAAAGTATAAATATATTTTTATACAAACTTACATTGTTTCACAATTATACTTAACAAAATAGGCCTACTCTTAGCTAATATGTTTATAAGCTTACCTAACCTAAAATTTTGATTGACAAGTAGGCCTATATCTAAACTCTATAGCTAAGCGAGGAAGAGGTAGCTGCAAAGTGTAAAGCTTTCTAACTTTAATATTAGACACTTAGCTAAAGGTTGATTTTAATTATCTGAAATAAACGTGGACAAGGTAAACATGAGATGTGAATTAGTTTCCATTCAACTCTTTATGCCCGAACGGCATAACGTGGTGCTAGTAATAATAATAATCTTTATGGTTTCCCCTCTCCCACCACGCAAACGCGGGTTCACTTTATCCATATTCAACCTTCCTAATTCCTAACCAATTACCGTAATTAGTACTTTAGCGTATAACCCGAACGGATAGTAAGACATGGTGCTAAATATTATTATTACTACTAACTCTTTATGTCTCGTTTACATAGAGTCGTACTCGGATATCGGTAGTCGGCGTTGTATTGTTTCTTACTACAGAATGGACTGTCTACAATAAAATGTACCACGCAATTTCAACCAATAGGAATTAAGAAAATATAAGAAGTTGAGAAATAATAAACATAACAGACTGTTACAGTTAGTACAACTATATACAGGTAGCACTGTTTTCACTATACATAATTATGGGTAGGATAATTCCTGACATACTCCATAAGTAGGTATATGGTGAAATCCATTTCACACTAGTGTTCAACGGGCCAAGTCAACATAATACGAGGCAAAGAGGATACATACACCAGTATGGACTATGTCTACATAATCAAAGTCATAATATTCATATTTTCAGATAATTAAAATATATTCTATATGTTTAAACAACTATTTAAAATAAAAATAAAAATGCAGTAAATATTTATACACATTTTCATGAACTAGGCTTTTATCCTAGATTAAATGAATATTCATTTTAACTAAGGCTGGGCCGATGCTGATAAGTTAACCATTCTGAATTATCGGCCGATATTGGCACAATCGGCCAAGGATAGTCGGTTTTTTATCATGCAGATATTTTACGCTAAATATTCAAAATCTACAGATATATTTTAAATTCCCAAGTCATGAAACTATAATTCATAGTTCAAACAAAAATATTTAAATACATTCTCTTGCATGTAAACACAAATTCTTCAACTCCGTGTTAAATACTTTATTTCATAATAAATAGCAAAACCAACATTCTAAACAAAATAAACCATTCAATTTTATTTACATTATGAAATGCTTGATAAAAATATTAGAAATAAATATTTCCTCAAGTAACAAAGTTAAGCACTAGGTATCAAAAACAATATTAGGTGGGCCTGAAGGATTTTATTTGCTGTAGATTTATAAAAAATTAAAAATATATTTAAAAAATATGTTTAAAACTTAAATTTAGACTTTTTTTTTAACAAACCTACTACTTTCATGAAAAGTATAAAAGTGGCAAAATTAAATAATTCTTGTTTTTGAGTATTCTTACTGTACACATTTATAATATAGGCTATTTCAAAAACAAACCTAAATCGGTTTTGATTACCGGCAATATTGGCAACACAATATCGGCATCTGCCCTAATTTTAACCGATTTTAGTAATCCACCATAATTGTTTTTGATTGGCTGAACACAAAGTGTTGCAACGTAAGAGAGAGATCATGTTCATCTCCATCTGACGAGCTATGCCGACAATCCTGACTTACTACTGTGATTGTGATATTCAATGTTTGACAGTCAATATTATGACTACTCCATCAAGCAGGTGTGACTCAATGTAGATGAGCTATTATTAAAATGCATCACATCCCTTCTTGCTATTTAATTACGGAGGACTTTGCTTATTTGGGGACTGTACACCTAAAATTGCACATTTTAGGCACTTTTTTTGGAAACAATGCACTTCAAGTGCGAGATTCTTTGAACTTTTTATATGACATATAGGTCTAATTTTAAATTTTACATTTTTAACCAACTATAAACACAACAAAAGCAAATTTCCATTGATATCAAAAATAATATTATAAAGTAATTCTATATTTGTTGAGAAAATTAAGAAAAAAGACCTAATTCACAGAGAAATGTTAATATATAGGACATAAGTATTCAAAATAATCTCACATCATAGCACAAGGAATATTTTGATATGAGAGTTGACATTTTTATTATTATAATCTATCCCAAACTAATAAAAACTAATCTTTCATGCACCATAAACATATTATTGTATGTTTCATTAAATTTAGGGATTATTAAATACGTTACACCATTTTAATGAACACGCTCACAGATCACATTCACATTATTTTGATGTACAGTTCTATAGATTCCTATTCTATTAGGCTAACTTGAGCCTTAAATTCCTTCTTGTAAAATAATTTAGAGACAATCATTGAAGTTTTTATTTATTTTTTTGTTCAGAATCGTTTTAATTATAAATATTATTAATATTGTGCTTCATAAAAATCTTATACACACAAAATATCTGACACAATGATTGAGATAGCTATTCCAGTTTTGATCAAAATGTATGATAACTTAATTCTATTTTAGGTTGTTTCATTAGCAGATGTAGTCCTTCAAAGTGTTTTTAATCAAAATAATAAAACAATATTTATTTACATAGGCTTACAAGCAGGGGCGCACCCACAGGGGAAGGGGGGCTTTGGGGGCTTAAACCCCCTGAAGGCCCTCCCTCAAAAAAATTAATGATGTTACAAAAATATAATTAACATTATGTTCCATCATTGAATCAATTATATTTAATATAAAAGAGATTAAATTTGTGCAGTAATTAGGGCTTTTCAAAGGAATACTTCTTTTATGTTGATTTTTAATTTTACTGTAAATTTTCACTCAATTAAAACTGGACCTGTAATACTGTAATATTTTCTAGAAATGGTTAAAGTATTTACTCTTGGTACATAGAGTTTTGAAGTGGGTACAGTGATTAAATTATTATTTTAAAGCAAATATGTAAACTATTGTATCAGGAAGAGGGGATGTTGCGATATTATTATATGCCCCCACCAACTGCAAATCCTGGGTGTGAAGAAGAATGTGTGAACACAGACCTGTTAACTGATGGCATACACAATGACAAAGGGTAGGCCGATGATACAATTTTGGTAAAAATTATCTTAAATTTTCCATTTGCATCCTTTGATATAAACATTTTTCCCTGGTGAGAAACACTCAGAACTCTACTTTTATGGGGCATCGCTGATTTTCTATCTTTCTTATCCCCCTACTTCAAATCAAATTTCCGAATATTACAGTAATTGAAATATATAATGTTGCAATTATTAAAATTATTATGTAACCCCCCTCCCCCTCCCAGCTCAAAATCCTGCTTACAAGAATTAAGCTTTTTAGTTGTTACATACATAAGACAATTGTAGCCTACTTTTAAACGGTATGGTTAATAAATACTTTAAATAACCATTGGGTTATAATCTACGATTTTGTAGATGACTCCAATTAGGTGAGTTTTCTTTATTTTTTAAAAATGTATAATATAAAACAATTTTACAATGTTAAGTCATTTTGCTATAGGCCTAATTGGACATTTGCTTTTGTTGTGTGTATTAATGCTTAAAAGTATAAAATTTATCATTATATGACATAGGTAAAAGTTAAAAAATCTCTTTCTTGGCACAAACCATTCCCTACTTTTTTCCAAACAAATTATTCCTATTTTACATACATTATAATTAGTGAAAAATGATCGATTATAAAGAGGGAAAACTAATAAAAAACTCACTTTCATTTTCTATGATGGGTTGTAGGCCATGCACCTGCCACTCGCAAGCACATGCACACCTAAAACTATATTCCATAGAATAATTTTTTTTTAGAAACACGTAATAATTGTGTACAACAACCGCTTTTCACCTTTTCAGCAGCAAACCCTACTTTTGCAAATGAACAATAAAATTGCCACTTTGTCCTGTTAATCTTGAACATCAACACATGATTTGATACGAAGTAAACTCAAGTAATTTTCCATTAAACTACAACTGAATCGATTCAAAGAGTCACAGGGAAATGACACCCTAAATAGAAAAATCCAAATTAATATAGGTATTGAAAATAATTATCAGGGTACAAACCTAACTTTCAAACCCACATCAGAGTAATTTATATAACCTTTCAAGCTCTTTAGTAAATTTAAAATTATATTAATCAAATAAATAATTTAATTTCAGTAGAGTACATTTTTAACTTTCTAATACAGTAGAACATTGATAGTCCAAATGTTTGGTAATCCTTTTTTTAAAAATAGGCCAACATACAGATGTATGAAATGTAGAAAAAGGAAGCAACACTATGTAAAATGAATATTTTAGCGAGTGCATGAGCCCACTGAGACTCCTACACTCTACATGTCACTTGGATAGGGAGAACAGTTACCTTGCTTTTATTACTATCAATTTAATTACAACTTGTGAATGTGGGGAATGCCAGGCCTCCACCGTGGTTTGGATCCCACGTTAAACTGAAGGTCTTCCATTTTCACAATCACCCTACCATTACATATTAGCGTAAGTGCGTATAACCCGAATGGTTTGTGAGACCCCATATGTCCGTATTTTTGTTGTGTTTATTAATTATATCTCTGAAGCCTTTTATATTCAGTAATAGTTTCAGAACACCTATAAATCTGTTATTAGTGTTATTTATCACTTTACCAACGAGTTAGGCTAAGTTTATATTTTATGCTAACACTTTGTGTAATCCTGTACTGGCTTGTTTCATTGGCTAGATCTTCAAATTCTGTCGTTCAAAATGTCATGCCGCATTCAAAAAGAAGAAGAACCCGAGGAAGGTGAAGTGGACCAAAGCTTTCCGTAAGATGGCCGGCAAAGATCTCGCAATCGATCCATCCTTTGAGTTTGAGAAACATCGACACATTCCTGTTAAATATGACCGGGAATTTTGGAAAAAATCAGGTTAGTTTTTTTTAAACATACCGGTTACTCATGTTATTATTGGTTTGCTATAATGATGGTACCTACCAAAGTTATATGTTTTGTGTTTGTAGCAAGACAAATGTTTAACCTGATTTTATTACATTGGACCTTCTGGAAGGCCTTTTTCTTACAGTACTTATTCTATAAATAGTATAGTAATTATGGTAGGAGAAATGGCCTTGATAGTTCTTTGTAAGAAAAGATTTAGGAATATTTATAGTACAGAACACTTAAGGTGCAGTCAAATTTTCATAGAAATAACCTTACTTGACAGCTAGAAGAGTTATTTACTGTAAAGTAACCTACTAGATCTACCTTTATGTATTCATACATAAAGTCATTTGATATGCTTTTAATTGATATTAATACCTATAAAATAATACTAATACTAACAAACACTTTTGGATAGCGGATTCTACTTTATAACGAGCGGTTTATGTTTACCAGACAAAATAAAATGTACTCTTATTGTGAAACCCGCCATAGTGGCGTAGTTAGCTAACACGCTAGTTCGGGTGAGCTAGACTGCCGAGGACGGGGAGATCGAGGTTCGGATCTCGGTCGGGTGAACTTGGGGAGGTTTTCCAATCTCCCTCCACGCAAATGGGGATTCACTTCCTTTAAATTCAACCTTCTCAATTCCTAACCCTTTAGCATAATTAGTACTTAAGCATATAACCCAAACGGGTAGTAAGACACGGTGCTAAACAACAACAACTACTACAACAACTACTAAGTTACAACTACACTGTGAAACAACGCAAATGCGTCAAAAGTCGCGTCACCCATGGCAATGATGCCATGCGCTAGCCGCAAGTTGCCTGATTCTTTTTACCATGACACCAAGTATAAAGTTAACATTCATCATCTAATTAAAGTTTAATGTTGCGTGGGAGTGCATTATTCCTATATCATGTTCAACCATTTACTGAAGAAATTTTGTGGTCCAAAAATGTCACCAAAAAGTCGCTAATTTTTGTTTCTCCAACTCAGTAGATACCCTGATCAAAAAACAAAGTGTAATAATTATATTAACTTTCAACATTCCCTGCTCCTCCAACTCACTCCATTCATCGTCATGGTAGACCAAACCATACTAACTCAACATTTTCTGCTCCTCCAACTCACTCCATTCATCCTCATGGTAGACCAAACCATACTAACTCAACATTTTCTGCTCCTCCAACTCACTCCATTCATGCACATGGTGGTCCAAAATAGACAATTTCACTCTCTATTTAAAACTAACTTTGAATTATGTCACAGCGATTGCGTGATATTTAAACTGAAGTGTCATTGGTTCTAGAATAACCATGCAAGACAATAGAACTGGATGTAGACATTAAATTCTGCCTTTATTAATGCTAGGTTTACCGGAAAGCTATATTATGCTCACTTTAATTCATTGAGACGTATAGCCATATTCTTAATTATTAGGTGTTTTGTCTTCCGACAGGTACATTGCCCTTTAGAATGTCCTATCAGCAGTTTCCTTTTATAGACTCTGAAATTCAGTTCTCTTTCCTTGGTGCATCCGTCAGCTTCTTGGTTCCCTTTTCCCTTCCACTTTCACTTCTATAACATCACTCATTAAGACATTTCTTCCCATAAGGTTAACCATACAGTTGGCCCATTTTTTTGTAGATTCATCTGCACAGTGGTAGTTATCATCTTTTAATTTACTCTTTTTAGAACTTCTTCATTAGTTTCCTAATCTTTCCACTCTATCTTCTATTTTGCTTTTAAAATATTTCTTTTCCTTTTTTTTCACAAGGTCACTGTCTCGGCTCTATTTGTAACATATATAAGCCATATGACAATGTGAACTAAACCTTATAAATTTCTGTCGCAGTGGAGGCCATGAAGCGCGTCGAGCTAATACGTCAGCGGCGCTCCAACCATTACATCATGCAGCGACTCCGTAAGGGTCGTGAGTTGGAGACGCAACGCGACATCAAGGAGGTCCAGCGAGACTTGTCCCTTATCCGGTCCCCGGCGGCCGGACTCAAGGAGAGGAAGAGGTTGGAGGAGGCGGCAGTTGTTATCGAGGTGGAGTCTGACACAGAAGAGCTCAAGATGGAGGAAGAAGAGCCGGAAGAGATTGTGTTGTAAATTTTACGTTGACAACACATTTTGTTTAGTTTTAAGTTCAAACTATATTATTTGGCTCATGTGTCTTCTCTTAAATGTAATATATTTGCTCGTTATTCACATTTCTTGGATTGAATTCATACTTGTTGTTTTATTCTACTCTGTAATCATTGACTATTTACATGTGTTTAAAACTCTCGAATTGTTAGACGAACACAAAATAGACAAATTAAAAATAAAATATTGGACCAAATCTATTTTTCTCAAATTTTAAATCTACACATTTTTTAGAATCTTGAATCAAGATTTAAATCATCAAATTTTTAAAAATGTGCACTCTATAAAAAGTGAAAATTCTAATTAACATAGAATCGATTTTAAAAAGGAAACCAGCATCTTGTACAAAATAAATTTCTTGATAAAATTTTAGCAACACTTTATTTATTCAATGTTTTATTTTAATTTATCATATTACATAGAATAAGATTACACTTTAAGATAGTTAATTCTTACTTCTAAATCATTTATACTAAAACCCGCCTCGGTGGCGTAGTTGGCTAACGCGCTAGTTGTGTTGAGCTCAACTGCTGAGGACAGGGAGATCGAGGTTCGAATCTCGGTCGGGTGAACTGGGGGGGGGGTTTCCTAAATGGTTTTCCACTCTCCTTCCAGGCAAATGCGGGTTCACTTTCTCTAATTCAACCTTCCCAATTCCTAATCCATTAACGTAATTAGTACTTAAAGCGTATAACCTGAACGGGTAGTAAGACGCGGTGCTAAATATTATTATTATTTATACTAAAATGAAAAAATTGGCCTAACATACAGTAGCCCCATGGCTTCTTTGGTGCTGACTGACAGCTCACAACTGACTTCTGACAGTCAACATTTAGGTATATACCTACATTTTGACTGTCAGAAGTGACAGCTGCTAAACACATGTTTTTGCATATCATATGGTTTGGCATAGGGATACATAATTTGGTCTGGTGACTTTTCAATGCTGTCAGTCAGCACCAAAGAAGTCATGAGACTACTGTACTTACTCTATGTCATTAGGAACTCCAAAGTTCATTGACACACTTACAAAAGTATGCCATTATCTTGAGCTAGTTCTATTCAGTCGACCCTATTACACCTTCTCTCTTTCAGGTCCATTCAAATGTTATCCTCTCATCCGCTTCTAGGTCTTCCCAATGGTTTTTTCCCCCATTGGGCATACCATTCAATATTCTAAACACTGTTCTAGAATCCCTCATTCACACTACATGTTCTGCCCACCATATTCTACAAGATTTGATTATCCCAACAATGTCTAGTGATTACAGGGTATGAAACTTAACATTATGTAACCTCCTCCACTACCCAGTGGCCTAACCCTTTTTTAGACCAAACATTTTCCTAATTATCTTGTTTTCAAACACACTACTTTTTTTTCTTTATGTAAATTTAGAGACCACGTTTTACACCCATAGAAAACAACCTGTACATTTTATTATTTTGTATATTTTGAGAGTTATATCCCTTGAAAGCAGGCGACATATCAACAATTTACTGGTCGAATAACAGCTTGAATTTCTTGTCTGTACTATTTTACAAATTTTCAATCTAATATTGATATTTCTACTTAAAATTGTTTTTAAATATTTATACTCATTAACCCCGACAAATTATATGTTGTTCGCAATAATCTCTAATTTGACCCCAATTTGTATCTCTGTGTGATCATATACTTACTCTTCAGCGTTCACTTCATAACCTATCTATGATTGCCTATTGATTATGGCTTGGAAATGTATAAGAAGAAAGTGTAGAAACACTATTAATGTATTATTATTATTATTATTATTATTAGCACCGCGTCTTACTACCCGTTCGGGTTATACGCACTTACGCTAATGTGTAATGGTAGGATGATTGTGAGATGAAATGGAGGACCTACAGTTTAACGTGGAATCCGAACCACGGTGGAGACCTGGCATTCCTCACATTCACAAGATGTCTTGTCAGAGGTGAAGGAAGGGATTAGTAATCAAATAAATCTTTGCCGGGACCGGGGATCGAACCCCGGCCGCCAGCATAGAAGTCTGACACCTTACCCCTAGACCACCAGGTCACCCACTATTAATGTAGAAGCCATATTGTGTTTGTTCCTTTTATATTTTGCTATTCATCTTTCCTGTATCTTCCAAATATTATACAATTACCTCGTAAAGTGATGAGAGGTTTTTCATTATAGATATATATTAGTGTAAAGTAATAGTGGAGGAAGCCAACCCGATAGGATATTTAAATTAGGCCTAGGGACAAACACACTCTTTTCTTAAATTTCTTCTTACACATTTCACACTTCCAAATTCTTTACACTTTAACATTCACACATTGTTTTTAAATTATCAGAAATATTAATTTTTTCATAAAAAAGAGAGACATAATAGTAACATATACAATTTTATACTTATTTTGTTAAAAGGAAAATAAAATCTGATGATTTCCCAATTTTACAATTCTATATACTGTTTTCATTTATTCAACCAATTTCACAAAATCAGTTTTTCGGTTCAAGACATTCAAATTGGGAATATTTTTGAACATCAAATCTCTCAATTACTATATCATTAAAGGGTCCCATTTTAATTAATATGACTTCATTTTGAACTAATTTGTAGCTTTTTGAAGGTGTAATAATCTAATTACCATATAAATCAAGGACTTAATGCATATCCAAATGATTTCATTTAAAAAAATTCTGGATATAGAATGGTCTTGCATTGAGGATCTTAATTTGCTTCCTTTCTCTTTGTCTGAACCAAGTTTATTGTTCTTAGAATTATTTTTACTACAAACCTTTCTTTCTACTCATTACATGCAACCAACAAAGCATTTTAAAGTTTATTGTGTTCAATTTCAATACTACTAAATTTAGCAATGTCACAAACAGTCTAGATATATAATTTTTAGCCTGCTAAATGTATCGGAAGGTAAGGATGTGGTAACGATCAGAGAGCAGTTGATCCTGTTAACACGTGAAGCCCCACATTCGCTGCAGTTGAGGACATAATTATATGAGCTACCACTAGTCTGTGGTAGGGTGATATTGAGAAATGGTGCTAAGTAGCATTCGCTCACATGGAGGTAAGTGGCAGCAGTATGGGTGATGTAGGGGATTGATAGGAAGATGTATTATTATTATTATTAGCATCGCGTCTTACTACCCGTTCGGGTTGTACGCACTTACGCTAATGTGTAATGGTAGGGTGATTGTGAGATGAAATGGAGGACCT